>APFE030526243.1:0-11078 GCA_000404065.3 Pinus taeda
ATAAAGAATAGATGTCCATCTAGTGCTATAAGAAACAAGACTCCTTATGAATTGTGGTATGGACATGTTTCTTCGGTAAAACATCTCAGGATTTTTGGTTCCACCTGTTATGCTTTGATACCAAAGGTACATAGAAACAAACTTGGTGAAGTCGTAAGTGTATCTTCCTGGGGTATTCAAACACCTCCAAAGCATACCACTTCTATGATGAAGTAAATAAAAAGTTTGTTGTATCTAGAGATGTAATTTTTCTTGAATCATCCAAATCTGACAATGTTGTTGAGCGGCATCTTGATCGCTTGGATAGATTCACAAAAACCAAATCATTTCAAGAATTTGATAATCAGATTCCACATCTTGAAGGGAGGATTCTTATTCTAGATCAACATGTGGAATCTTCTTCTGAAGAATACTCTCCCCCGACTGAAACTCCAACAACGGATGATGCTTTAAGTGATGTAATTGATAGAATTGGGAGACTCAATCTTGAATCAGTCCCAACTCAATCAATGGAGCAGCCTGGACCATCTCAGAAAAGTCCCCCAAAGTGGATGACGAAGACACTTGAAAGTGTTCATCCTGATGAAATTTGAAAAACAGGAACTAGAAACTCAAACCAACAAAATGGAGGTGATGTAGATGACTCTAATTCACCTGTTGATATGGATGTTTCTTATGATTGTGAATTGAACTTGTCTAAAGATTTTGAACCAACTTCATTTAAAGAAGTTGCTTCTCATTATGAATGGAAAGAAGCGATGCAAAAGGAGTATGATTCCCTCATAAAGAACGACACTTGGAAGCTTGTTGATCCTCCATTAGGAACCAAACCAATTGGCTGCAAGTGGGTCTACAAGAACAAGTATAAAGCTAATTGCTCACTTGACAAGCACAATGCTAGGCTTGTGGCAAAATGCTTTGCACGGAAGGAAGGGGTTGATTATGAGGAGACTTTTGCCCCCATAGCAAAATGGGCTACCATCCGGACACTCTTTGCACTAGCAGCCCATAACGGTTGGAAAGTCCACCAAATGGATGTAAAAACTGCTTTCTTAAATGGAGATCTAAAAGAGAATGTTTTTATGTCCCAGCCTGAAGGATTTGCTATGGAAGGACATGAACATAAAGTATGCAAACTTGTGAAGTCTTTGTATGGCCTCAAACAAGCACTGCGAGCCTGGTATGAAAAACTAACTGAGCATCTTCTGAAACTCAATTTCAATCATTTTGATCTTGATGATGCAACTTTATTTGTCAAGAAAGTTGGAAAAACAGTTTTATATCTTGTGGTATATGTAGATGATCTTTTAATGATAGGGAAAAATGAAAGCTACATTGCATCCATAAAGAAGGAATTGGGGAAAAGTTTTGAAATGACTGATTTGGGCTATGTTCATTACTATCCTGGCATTGAAGTAACCCAACATCCAAAGTCCATATTTCTTTCTGAAAAGAAATACATTGGAGATTTGTTGAACATGTTTGGCATGATAGAGTGCAATCCTCTTACTACTCCAATGGAACAAAACTTAAAGCTCACATCTATTGAAGGAAATGAATTTGAGGAAGCAACAAAGTATAGATAGCTTGTAGGAAGTCTCAACTACCTCACTACTACCAGACCAGACATTTCATTTGCTTTTGGAATCCTCTCCAGGTTTATGCAAAAGCCTTGTGAGGGACATTGGTCTGCTGCAAAAAGAGTTCTAAAGTACTTGAAGGGAACTCAAGACTTTGGAATCAAGTACACACAGGTGGATGACTTCAGCTTGATCGGATACTCTGATTCAGACTTCGATGGAGACAAAGAGACTGGGGTATCTACTTCAGGATATGCTATGAGTCTTGGATCAGGAGCTGTCTCCTGGAGATCACGTAAACAATCAATTCCAGCAAATTCCACAATAGAAGTAGAATATGTGGCAGCAGCTGAAGCAACAGAAGAAATTGTGTGGCTCAGGAAAATTCTTGAAGATTTGCAGGTAAAACAAGTACAATCAACTCCACTCATGATTGACAACACCTCTGCAATAAAGTTGGCCAAGAACCCAAAGTTCCATGATCGAACAAAGCATATCAATACTAAATATCATCTGACTCGACATCATGTTGAGGCCAAAACAATCCATCTCTGTCATTGTTCCACAAATGAGCAAATTGCAGACATCTTCACCAAAGTACTTGGAAGGGAAAAGCTTGAACGATTCAGAATGATCCTTGGACTCACCAACATCCCTTCAGATTAAGGGGGGGAATGTTGACATCTAATCTTCATGATTGGGGGAATTTTATGTAAATAAATAAATTAGGAATGTGAACAGTCATCGAGAGATGAACTGAAAAATGAACTGAACAATCACTCCTTATTGTATATAACAATGACCTACCTATTGAATAAGAGACGAATCATTTGTTTGTTTTGTGGAGTTACTACTTGGCCTGAGAATTCTACATACACCATTAATATTAACTAAACTAATTTTAATTCATTAATATATAATAATTTTAATAAATTTTCATAACATAATATTTTTTATTCATTCTCATTCTTCTTCCTAATTTAAATCATAAAGTGATTTTGAAACTTCACAGGGTTAGTACTAGATCTCAAATACTTATTTAAAATTCCTAGAAATATATCCTCCCAACGATTAAACTATATTTCCAATAATTTCCCTCATCTCTAAGCCTTTTATACTAGGAAACTAATAAAAAATCTCCCAAATTTACACGTCCTCAACCCAAGTAATGTCTTGCCAATTTTGGATACAGACCAGTGTGTAGCTCATACTAATACATTGTTACTTTAATTCCAATGCCTTTATCTCCCAGAATTTGTTTTCTTAAAACATCATCCACTCATTAGCTCCTACTGATACATTGTTACTTTAATTATAATGCCTTTATCTCCCAGAATTTGTTTTCTTAAAACATCATCCACTCATTGAATTCATCTCCAGAGACTGTTAGCTTTGGTGGTAACATTAGCAAAAAAGAGTCATCCCCTTAGAAAAATAAAATATTTTTCTTTTTCTTGTGTATTTCTTGTTCCTTATTAAACTATCGCTGATTCTAATTGTTTTGGGGGCACTTAAGAATCTAACCACTCATGTGGTGAGTCCAGCTATATTTCAAAAAGTAATAATAAGTAGAATAATCTTTATTAAGAGAGGTTTTGGTGAAAATTACAACATCATTCATTTGTAGACGTGTTTGGAAGCAACAAGTGTGATTTAACTTATCGTGACTATGAACCACATTTGTTGATTCGAAATACGTCGATAAATAAATAATAATGTAATTTTCGCCAAAACTTCTTTCAATAAATTTATTATAAATCACAAAAGCTTAAATTCAACAACTAAAATAATATTATTTTTATTAACAAAATTAATTATTTACATTCTCCTAAATTATATTTCCAGAAATAATAATAATAAAACAATCATATTTTTATTAAGAAAAATAATTATTTACGTCAAATTTTCACTTTCACTTTTACTTTACTATTCATTTTTCCTTTCCAAATAAGTAAGTGTTTTGGATATCTATATACATTTAAGCAAACCGTACAAGTGCATTCTCCACCACCCACATTTCAAATAACACTGATCTATTATGATTTTTTTCCACTTCTACTTTTACTTTACGATTCACTTTTCCTTTCCAAATAAGTGAGTGTTTTGGATATCTATATACATTTAAGCAAACCCTTTGTAAAAACTTCTCAGAGAAAGTTTAAGACTTCATTAATCATAACAAGAAATTTAATAAAACAAATGTTATAAATTAATGTGTGTGCACTCAATGGCCACTCCAAATGAAGGATTGCTGAAGTGACAAAGCAACATTTGATAAATAATTTTTTAATAAATTATAGCTCTTGTCATGTTTCATTTATTATTTTTAATAAATTAAAGATAAGAGCTGATGAAAGAAACTAAAAAATGATTCACATACCCTTTATACTATTCGTTGGAGCATTTATTAAACTAATATTAATATTTACCATTCATCATTTTAAATTTTGAAATCCTCAAATCCAATTCCAATATAGACATACCTTCAACATAAAAATAAATATACAAAGTCAAATGAATAATACGTCAATATATATAAATTTAACTCATAAGTAAATAAAATATATATAAAATAATTTAAAATAATAAACATATAAAATAATTCAATAAAGTATATGTTTTATAGAATAAATTAATAAAATTACTTTACATATTCATTGGTATTAAATGAATGTTACAAAACAATCTATACTTTTTTTAGTCTGGTTTGTTTTTTTGTTGCTTAAATTGGAATTAAACTTTTTGGAGAATTGTCCACGGGGTCTTGGATAAATGGTGAGTGGGTGTGTTATTAAAAAAATTCTTTATGTGAAGTATATTAGACATGAAGGTGATGTAATCCCACCAAAACTTATAATTTTTCTAAATTCTAGTCCCCACTATTATCTTAAATATATTATTTCATAAATATTATAGTGCTCTATTAAGGAAATTCTTAATATTAAGTATATTAGACATGAAGATGATGTAGTCCCATCCAAACTCAAAATTTTTCTAAAATTTAGCTGCCACTACTATATTAAATATATTATTTCATAAATATTATAAATCACTCAATTACAACACATCTTTAAAAAATTGAACCACTTCACTAGAAAACCAATTCGTCACCAAAACACTCTACTTAAAATCCTTTAACTCTATAACTTAACTTTAACTAATAACTGAGTAATGAATATATTCAAACTGAGTAATGAATATATTCCCTTTTTTTTTCAATTTCTAGTATCTAAATGTTATAAATTTATTCCAGGTCGATTAGAAAACCTTTCATATAACTTAAGTTTAACTAATAACTAAGTAATGAACATATTCCCTTTTCCTCCAATTCCTAATATTTAAATGTTCAAATTTATTTCAGGTCTATTGGAAAACCTTTGACAAAGTTATTTGATGATATTCAATGTGATATAAAAAGAGGATGATACATGCTTTTAAACCGTAATTGAAGGGAAACAATATCAACCAAATAAATATATAAAATTTAATTCAAAGACACAAATAAAACGCAACTACAGTTGTTAACAAAAACTCTAACTCATTAACATAATGACGAAATGGCAAAGAAACTACAATTGCATTACAATTCTCATTATGCATACCTTCTACGCCTCATTTATATTTATATACAAAATAATTTGGTTAATTTCCCTTTCAAGTTGAAAGACTTGAGGTAGTGATGTCCCTTCGAAGCTCAACAAGTTGAAACAATGAGGGGGTGTTCGACAGTGAGGCAGTGCGTCGATGAAATGACAGATAGGTGTAATTATTTCCAGCAAACCCTCTTAATTATAACTAATAACTTAACCTTGAATCAATATAACTAGACATGCATGTTGGTATAAATTTTAGTTAGGCTTACAATGAATCAAAACTTTGACATCAACTTTTGTGTTGGATTTATTTTTCCTTTTCTTCCAGATCTTGTATCATTTGAATTGCTTCAACTTTGTCTTTTTGTTGTAGGCTCCAAATTTCAATTTCTTGATTTTATGTTGCAACTCTTCCATCACGATATCTTTATCTACCATAAAAATATAGAAAATCATTTCAAACTATCCATGGATGTCATTTACTTCTTCAAAAGTATGTTTGTATGTGTACTTCTATCACTTGTCATCGTCTATTGTTTTTTCTTCATCATCAATCTTTTGATTATCAATTTGTTGCAACAATATTTTATAATAGAATTTTATCTCTTTAGGAATCCAATACATGAAAATTTCATTGACATTTCAATTTTAATATCGTCCATGTTGTCTTCAACCTTCATTGTTGCAACTTATATGCATACATTATCAACACATGGTGTTTCAAGCCATGCTTCATGGAACTTTAATTCTTCTTTAAATTTTGTTGTTTCATATTGGTTGTTTCTAACATATGCACACACAAAATCAATGTTATGTTTATATGAAAAAACATCTTCAAAACCATATTGGTTTTGTTCATTCTTCTCTGCAATGACAGGTTTCTTCTCTTCTTCCTTCTTTGACTCTATCAATGACTCATAATCTTGATTCTCCACCTCTGCTTCTGCAAACAGATCTTATTCCACCTAGTTTCCAAGCACAAGTGGATTTCTCTTGCCAAATAACAACATATCAATAAAAAATTACTATTGCATCATATCCAACCACTCATCACTAGTTAATTGTTCTTCATCAAAGTTAACATCAACAATTTCAATTGTTGGATCCACTGAATCAGTTGCTTCTCCATTGGTAATATTATCTATGCCAAAATTATCTCCTACTAGCAACACACCATCAACAGTGTGATCCACTTTCAAGGGAGATTCACCAAACTCTTCATCTTTCTATAGATATGTTGCTAAAGATCCACTTTCCTTTTCATCTTCAAGTACTGCTACAACAGGTTGTACAAAACTGATATCTTTAACTTGATTACTCCCCTTTACACCAAATTATCTTTCCAGGACCTTCCATGCTTCCTTCGAAGTTGTATATTTTGCTACCTTACATAAAAAATTCTCACCCAATGTCTATTTTATAAAATTCAATGCTAAAGCATCACATACTTCATCATATGGGTTATGAGACTGATGCTCAATTAACTCTTTTTTCTCGAAAAAAAGTCAGAATTTTTGAACATAGGAGGTGGTAGAAGATCAAAGCTACACCAATCACCCTGGATCTCTTCTCTATCTTCTGTTATAATTCTCAGTTCCTCAGTTGCGGCTTGTGCCTCTCTAAATATGGCAATGATATATGTCTCTTCATTGCAATTCCTTTCCTTAATATTCTTCAGTCTCTCTTTGTGACCCATGACTGATGTCTTTCCTCTGTCTTATACTTGCTTTCTTGATTTCATGAGTCTATCTTCCATATCGCCCCCAAGAAAAATATGATTTTTAATATGCACCCCTGTAAGGCACAATCTTAATCCAAAACACTATCATGCTTGTTAAAATTGGAAACCAGGGGAAAACTTCATGTGGGTCATCTTATTCATGGTTGATAATATTTTTATTAGATTCCTCTTATCGAGAGGTGTAGGATTGATATAAATATCATCTGATTCCAATAAGTATTCATGGAGATATGAATTTATTTTGATTATGGAATTATTATCAAGCCGACCTACAACTTATGTAGGCTCAGATGCCCAACAGTCGTATTTATTCAAACACCAACGTTGTGTATAAATACAGGA
This sequence comes from Pinus taeda, assembly GCA_000404065.3. NCBI lineage: Eukaryota > Viridiplantae > Streptophyta > Pinopsida > Pinales > Pinaceae > Pinus > Pinus taeda. The sequence goes on from APFE030526243.1 coordinate 7,257, forward strand.
GGAATTTCCCTCATCTGTACTCACTCATCTCATCACATCTCTCTCTCTACTGCACAGAAAAGAGGCCCTTCTCTACTGCGCAGAAAAGGGCCTCTCTCTCACACATGTGTAGCCAGACGCTGTCGAAATTAAAGTTGCAACTGTAGAAGTAAAGATTTACCTGCGTGGACTAGAATATCTCCTCATCTGAACAGCACTGTAGGTTCATCTGAACCTCCTCTAAACCCTGCAACTTTTGGTGGTGGAATCAAGTCAATCCGACGGACGATTTGCAAGATATTGACTGCCCTAGTTTGAAGCCGGAAGCTACCAAAACTGAAGCTGCAATTGCAGAAGTAAAGATTGACTTGCATGGACTAGAAGATCTCTTCATCTGAACTGTGTTGTAGGTTCATCTGAACCTCCTCTGGAAGCAGCAACTTTTGGTGGTGTAATCATGCCGATCCGACGATCTGTTTGTGAGATATCGTCTACCCTAGTTTGATGATGAAGCCGCTAATGTGGATGTTGCTGATATAGGGTTTGCTACTGCTGATATAAATCAGATTTATTGTACTATTTCTCTCTGTTGAATTATTGAAGATAAAAGAAGATTTGATCAAGGTGTTTCCACACACATTGTGGTGTTTTTCCCTGGCTAGCCGCCACATCTTTTGTCTCTTGTCTTGGCTTGTTTTCTATCGATCTTTTAATGTTCTATCTGCACTTTACTTTATTTACATGTGATTGTTAATTTGTGGAATATAATAAGAAAAAGAAGTAAACTGTTATAAGCACAGAACATACCATAACTTAACATGGTATTAGAGAAAAGGTGAAGACAAAGCCCGAGCAAGAGCAAGAGCAATCACCGAAGAGAAGATTGGCGAGGCTAACCTAAAAGAACTATGGGGTCCTCAACGCTTTGCCTAAGGCAAGCTTCGTAAGAAAGATGACTATCATGGATGGAAGATGTTTATCGATCTAACCCTATAAAATCTAGGAGTTTTGGAACATGTAAAAGGCAATATTGTTGATCCTCCATCAAATGCATCCGTAGCTGCATGGAACAAATGGAAAACCGAAGAAGTCAAAATAGAAGATCATCCGAGATTCTATCGACAAGTACTTGGTGGCCTACATCTCGGAACTGGACACCTCCAAGGAAATCTACGATAGACTAGTGAGTTTATTTAAAGTTAATGATGCAAATCAAGTTTTGTTTCTTAGAAATAATGAGGGAAATCAAAAAGGGTAAAGATGAGAGTATGAAAGCATACTTCTTAAGAATAACCGAGGTCAAGAACGATCTCCTATCTATTGGGGAGGTTATTACTGATAGGGAAATGGCACTCACGACTCTTGGAGGGTTACCATCCGAGTGGTACGTGTTCAGGACTACTCTTCTGAACTATAATGTAATTCCTAGTTTCGAGGAATTAATGGCTAGATGCATTCAAGAAGAAACAAGGGAAGAAGAGCAAGAAATGCCCATGCTTAAAGGTCCTCCTGCTACCTTTTCTTCTCATGCTAAGAAAAGAAACAAATCTGGGACTAAATCAAAAGGAAAGGCTGGACCTAAGTCTGGAATAAAATGACGATGTTACATCTGCGATAAAGCGAGTCACTATGTAAGGGAGTGCCCTGATAGAAGGAACTCACACCGGGATGATGATCAAAATCCCTTTGATGGAAATCAAAGGAATGCCAAATTCAATAGCAAAGGTAAGAGGAGCTCTGGGAATCGAGGAAGAGGACAACCATTCAAAAAGGCTAGAAATTCCAGGATGTATTAAATGCACCTGACCTCAAAAAGAGTCTAGTGTCCATCTTGGCAATGGAAGACAAAGGCTACAAGGTAACCTTCAGCGATGGAAAGGTACGTACATGGAAAAATAATGTTAAAGATGCCTTTACTCTTGGGTTTAGTGTTGATTCATTATATCAGGTCAATGGAAGTCTGCTAGGTGTCATGTCTTATGACACATCTCTTCAGTCCGAACTTTGGCATCAACGGTTTAACCCCCTTCATTATAAAGATCTACTCGGTGTAAGACAAATCCTGACAGGGATGCCTGAATTCTGAGTAGAGAAAGAAGGTGTATGTCCAGGATGTGCTGAAGGAAAGCTCAAAAGGGGACCATTCCCCTAAAGCCAAAGCAAGATCTCCAATATATTACAGTTGGTTCACTCATGCATACCTGAGGTTGGAATTAAGAGGGAGACTACTACACCACATACTCCTGAGCAGAATGGTGTGGCGGGAAGGAAGAACTGCACGATTGTGGAAGTTTTCCGGGCAATGCTACATGATCAAAGCCTTCCGAAGTTTCTATGGGCTGAAACTACAAACACCGTCGTATATGTACAAAATCGATGCCCTTATCAAGCATTGGGTTCCAAGACTCCTGAAGAAATGTTCACCGCCGGTCAAAGGGAAGTTGTGATTAGTCATGATCTCACCTTTGACCATAGAATATGAGTCTATTATGGAGAATGATGTTTGGGAAGTAGTTCCCAAACCCTGGACAAGAGAATTGTTACTTTAAAATGGCTTTACAAGATAAAGCATGTAGCAGATGGAAGTACGGAAAAGTATAAGGCTCGTTTTGTTGCTCGTGGTCTATCCCAGAAGGAAGGTATAGACTATGATATTTGCACTTGTTTCCAGATATAAAACCATCTGCTTGATCATAGCCCTTGTGGCTTCACAAGGATGGAACCTACATCAGATGGATGTCAAGACCGCGTTCTTGCACGATTCGATCAAAGAAGAGGTCTATGTGGAGCAACCCGAAGGATTTGAGATTCATGATCGAAAATCTCATGTATGCAGGTTGAAGAATGCTCTCTATGGTCTGAAGCAAGCTCCCCGAGCATGGTATGAGAGGATTGATAGCTACTTGATTAAGTTGGGATTCACTAGGAGTGAAGCCGATCCTAACCTTTAAAGTTGAAGATGACAAGCCTCTAATACTGTTGTTGTATGTGGATGACCTCTTTCTAACAGGTGCAGACCCTCTCATTCACAAATGTAAGAGGGAGTTGGCTTCCGAATTTGAAATGAAGGACCAAGGACTTGATGTATGGCAGAAGCCAAGGGAAATTTTCCTATCTCAAGGAAAATATAAGGTAAAGATATTGGAAAGATTCGGTATGATGGAATGCAAACCTGTGACTACCTCAAGGATTTTAACTTTTAGAAGTTATATGGTAGTGATGTCGGACCAGATTTGGGAAATGCCTTTGAGTTTCATAAACTCATTCGCATTGATGTTGTTAGTGAACCTCTGTCTGAACATATGTTTTGCAGTTAGCATTGTGAGCTCATATTGGTTGAGCCTCACTGGATTGATGCGAAGAATATTCTAAGATATCTTCGTGGCACAATTACTAATGGATTGAGATACACTGCCATAAATATGAAACTGAATGATTATTCAAATGCTGATTAGGCAGGTAGTGTGGAGGATCACTGGAGCACTTTTTAGTGCTATTTCTCTTTGGATTATGCTTTGATATAATGGATGAGCAAGAAGAAGAAGTGGGTTGCCATAAGCACCATCGAGACCAGATACATATCTACGAGTATGATCTCATATGAATCTGCCTAGTTGGGGAAGCTCTTCAGTGAGTTGGTTGAACACATACCATTGTGATTCTCTATAACAACCAGAGGTGGGATTCGATTTTTGAGGAATCCCATATTCGTCGATTGCTCTAGCGGATAAACATCATCTAGGATATGGTAAGTCGATGAGCAAGGAGGCTCCATCACATTAAGATGATGTACAGGTCAATACACCTTGTCAAAGCCCCGAGGAAAGATCTAATCTGTGATTT
>APFE030526246.1:0-16952 GCA_000404065.3 Pinus taeda
CCAAGCTTCATTTCGACTAGACCTATTGGGACTGCGGGTTGGAGTATTCGAAAGATTGATCCTTACAAGCATTATTTCCGCCAAGTTTAAGAGCCATACATCACAAAAGAGAGACACAAATAGCACAAATGTTGACATCAACATATCAAGGAGGGGGGCGGGGAGGGACTACAGGAGGTGCAACATGAAAGCTAACATGTTCATGCATATGGAAGTTGATGTGTTCAACTCGAGCTTCCAGATCACGAAGACGCCCATTGGTGCAATGTTGGCTCTAACGAAGATTGTGCAGCTTCTCCAGAATCTCATTCCAAATAAACTGAATATCATTTATATATGCAACCACCTCATTACGATCCTCATATCATCATTCTCTAATGGTCCATATTTTCCTGAATTCATCTAAGTTTCTTTGTAATGGACTCCAATGAAGTTAGAGCGTCAACCCAGCTAGGAGAATGAATTAGAGAGGAAGCCACCTCACCATCACATTCCATACCTCTAGAATTACTTGAAGAAGAGCTTTGACTGAGAGCCAGATGACCTAAAGGGAAATGATGGCCACCCCCATGGCATGGTTTCTCATGATGGCGCAACATGTTGATCAGACTATGAAGATTATAAAACGAGACGTGGAAAGGGACAAGACACCCCCTTTTAGAGTAGAAGATAGAGCCCCTACCAAAAACACAAGGGAGTCTATCTAGCTTCGAAGCACTACACACCCATCGAGGAGAAGCCCTGGATCGATAAGAGGTAGACATATTCCAAGTTAAACTTACGACAGGGATGCCTTATGTAACTAGGTGAATGACCTTCTAAATGATCGTTGTATGCACCCAATTAACTGGAGAGCCCACCCACATGGAATTAACCCCATACCAACAATAATTCAAAGGGAAAAATGGAGTTATAAGAATTCACTGACTCAATACAATGAAGACAGTGAACACGAGAGCCAGACTGGAACAAAGAAGGTGGTAAAATTTGATTGGAGGTAGACACAAGCTAGAAAAATTGCCAGCGTCTAGGGTTTGAGCAGTTGAAACCCTCCGACTTAGACCCCTGAAATCCCCACAATGAGAATTACCGATGTCACTCTCCTGGTCACTTTTCCACTTCAAAAGACTCCATATGGAAATAACTCAAAGAACATCCATTTAATAACAAAGAACCTAGGCAGAGAACCAAAGACAAAGTAGAGGGGTTATCTTCACGAAGCACGAGAAACAGTCCACCTTAAACTTTCTTTCAGAATTGATGAAAATTCGCCTTATTTCCCTTCCTAGCTCGGTGCCGAGAAGAATTTTGCCTCTCCAAGTCGAGCTCGGGTCCCAAATACTGATTTGAAAATGATAGTGAATCCATACTACAGAAAGATGGTAAGCCACTGCATTGCACCAACTGAGCCAACACCCAGGCGAGCACACTTGGTCTCTATCATGAACCTTACTACACTCCCAATGCCATAAACTCATCACCCAAGTTACAAAAGTTGAGTGATTACCCTGAGCACCATTTAATTTCCAAAACTCAGCTTCAAGAGAGTTCGCATGATAGGAGTATTGTCATCATGATCCATAATTAATAACTAGCATGTTTGCCGCATGGGAGAAGGGCATAGCCTCGATGCCTAGTTTCCAAGTCTTTATCCACAACCATAGGGGATTACTATGGAATTTTTTACTTGTAAATAATGTTTGTTATAATGCCATGAGACAACACAATGGCTTATCAATACCACACGCCAATGCGGCACGTGTAGATATGATATTTTCTTTAATTAATTAATTTGAGATAAATTCATTAAAAGAGTATAACTAACTTGAATATAATACTAATGTTGTGAATATTTTGGCATATTCTATGCAGATTAAATCTTTACCATCTACCGAATAATTAATTAAAATTTTCAAAAGTTTATTACGAAATAAACAAAATTCTAAAAAAGTTATTATCAATAAAATGAAAAATAATAACATAATTGTTTTTCAGCATTTTGATGTTTCTATTCATATCTATTTTAGCATTTGCATTTTTCAATTAAAAAATCAGACTGGATTTATTTATTGCAAATTTAGAATTCATTTAACATAAAAAGAGAAAAAAATAAAGAACATAGAGCAACAACAATGAATGCCTTTTGGTGCATGGTTGTAATCAAACACACTTTAACATTTCAAATAAAGTTGCCTACAATGTTAGAAGGCCGTCATTATTTATATATATATATATATCTATAATAAAAGTTATATAACAATAACTTAGTTATGGTTTTATTTAATATTTCTTATTAGTTAGGGTTTTATTTAATATTTCTTGTTAAATTATGGTCGTAAGAAAAAGATAATTATGTTGACAAGTTTATTTTTATTTTAAAATAGATTGGTTAGAATTTTAATTTAATTATGCCCAAAAACCTTTTCAATAAACTCGATATAAATTACAAAAGCCTAAATTCAATAAAAACACAAAGTTTTAAAAAATAATTAATACATGGTTCTAATCAACGCATTATTTTCAAATATAGTTGTTAATGCTCGTCTTGAAAGGACCATCCATATTTCTTCATGTTTCTTGAAAAACGTATGTTAATAAAAACCACATATATTTGTTAATGCTGGTCTTAAAAAGCCACATATATTTCACTAAACAATGGTTTCAACAAGAACCAAGAAGATAATTTATAATTCCAAAAAGGGAAATTACAGAAATCACTGGCAGTTAAACTAGTTGAAACTGAACTTAATTTATCCTTTTAAAATTTAATTTGTAAGAGGGAATGAATATACTTTGGTTGACCGTTGAACTGACACTTGAACAAATGTATAGACAGCGGATAAATAAAGAAATTGAGTGAACAAATGCTGAGTTGGCTCCAGCACTGTCACCTGCCAAGAACACTTTGCTGAAGCAAGCCATGGATCCACGGACACCTTCTCCAGTGCCATTGCTTGACGTCGAGCCATTCAAGAACACCAAAACAATCGTCATAAGCCGCAGGGAGGCGATGCTCAGGTTTTCTCCTGTACTCCACCGATATACAAATCGCCTTGGTAACTGTGATACACAGGTGAAGCAGCGGATTCGATGCGGAAATGCCCTCCGTGAACATAAACAAGCATAAACAAGATAAATACGAACGAACTTAGTAGACGCTTGTTTGAGGATTGATGACAGGGCGAGGGAGATAATACGAACGAACTTAGTAGACGCTTGTTTGAGGATTGATGACAGGGCGAGGGAGATAAATACGAACGAACTTAGTAGACGCTTGTTTGAGGATTGATGACAGGGATCGATAGTTTCGGCGGAAATTGTGGACTTCGGCGCCAATTATAAACGGTGTCGCCCGCAAATTTATTCATAACTCCCCGTAAACATCGAACATATTGTGTGTGAGATGCACACACAATATATCATAAATACCCAACGGCGTCCAGAAAATATTAACTTTGCGGCTTTCCTTCGTTCCATTTTTTCGCCCTGTTTCAGTTCACGTTGCATTTCTTACTTCCCCACAACCGTCTCGTTGAATTTCTCCACGCTTTTCCCTCAAATATCTTCCAGCGTCGACACCGGTAGGTGCTGTTCGGAGCCAAGAGGAACGAGTATTTCTCCACGCTTTTCGCTCAAATATCTCTGTTTCTGTACGGTTTCCAGCGTCGACACAGGTAGGCGCTGTTCGGAGTATTCTTTTCTAGTTTAGAGTATGGTAATATCAGTTTCTTCATTCATATTTTGGAGGTCAAGATTTTTTCCCTCAACTTCAGGTCATTTACAGTGGTATGTAAATGGTTCTTTCTTTTCTTTTCTTTTTCTTCGAAAAAGATAATTGAAATGGTGGGGTTGACGAATGGGATTTGAAAAAGATGGTATAGAAAATTTTTTAGATTTTTTTTATTTGAATTTAGGTAAGAGTTTTTGATATGTTTTACAAATTTGAAAAGGGTTTTGAAATTTTTTTAAGGTTTTGTTGGGTTTACAGAAAGAAGAAAGAAATTCTTTTAAATTTATTAGGCTAAAGATAACCTATAAGTTTACAGTCTTTATAGTACATGTTGTAATATTTGGTTTAACATTTTGATTTGCTTAAAATAAAATTATATTTATAATTAATAATTAAATCTTGATACATCTTAACTCTAAATTTACCCAGGCCTAGAGGTATCAAATCTTTTAAAACACAAACATGTTTTAGAGAAAAAAAAGATTTGATCCATCTCACTCATTGATAAATACATAATTAAGATGAAATCTAGATTAGTAATTTAATATTTACCATTATTTTTGGTAAAATTAAATAGAATCCAAACTAATAATTTAATATTTGCTGTCATTTTTAGCAAAATTAACCTGGGTTTAAAGTAATCAACTGTGATGTGCATAAAAGTAATCATGTATTGGCATCTAGCAGGTAGCTAGGACTCTTTATCATGTTGTAGTTGACGAAGCCGTTTTCAAATGGTATGCGCAGGTGGTTTAGTTTTTATTTACAGGCTATTTGTTTGTGTGCGCAGATTGTATTGATTCCCAGCAATTAATTGGAGTCCATCTGTGTAGACTCCTCTTTGCCCTGGACATTCCTTGCATCCCATCTGGTTGAGCAGCCCCAGATCTTTTGCTATCGTTTCCCAGCAATTAATTGGAGTCAATCAGCCTAAACTCCTCTTTGCCATAACAATTCCTTGCATCTCGTCTGGTAGAGTAGCCCCGGATCTTTTGGTTAAACTCTTTTTGCAAAGTCCATAGTTCAGATGGATTCATTACCAAGGAAGCGGAACAGAGAAGCAGCGGTAGACCGTGTCACACCTCGGCTACGCAATGATGGTGAGTCTTCCGCATCATCAGCCTCGCACCTTTCTTTCCAACAGCAGAGGAAGCGAACAAAGGGCTTAGATTTGCATTTTACAGCAGCTTCCGTTGCTCCTCCTCCTCCAGGAAGGGTTTGTTTCCCTAATTCACCAGAAAGAGGATTGAAAAGTATTCTTGATTTCGGCCTCGAATTAGGACGAGGCAAATTAGGAAGCGAAAGATTGAAGCGAAAGATTGAAAAAGATTATGATTTCGGCCTCGAATTAGGACGAGGCAAATTAGGAAGCGAAAGATTGAAGCGAAAGATTGAAAAAGATTATGATTTCGGCCTCGAATTAGGACGAGGCAAATTTGGTCTGGTGAGAATATGCAAGAGAAAAGCTACTGGGAAAGAGCTCGCCTGTAAGACTATCTCAAAAAAGACTGAAGAAAATGTGTATAAGGAGATTGAGATTATGCAGCATCTGTCAGGCCATCCTAATGTCGTCACACTCCAAGCTGTGTATGAAGATGCAGAATCTTTGCATCTTGTGATGGAGTTATGCACTGGTGGACGCCTCACTGACGAGATGTCTCGGACTGGACGCTACTCTGAGCATCAGGCAGCAAACTTGATCAAGGAATTAATAACGGTCATTAAATACTGTCATCAGTTGGGTGTTGTCCATCGGGACATTAAACCTGAGAATATTCTCAGAACCAGTTCTGGACAACTGAAGCTAGCTGATTTTGGCTTGTCCACGCGGTTTGCAAAAGGGATTTGTCTGTCCTTTGGTTCTGCTCACTAAACATGTACACAAGAACATATTATCATTATTAAATAATTCACCAGTTTTCTTTATGTATTTGACTGAGAGTACATTTTGACATTCAAACAGGTCAAAATTTATCTGGAGTGGTAGGGACTCCTTCATATATTGCCCCTGAAGTTTTGGCAGGGACGACTTATTCAGAAAAGGTTGATGTTTGGAGGGCTGGTGTCCTCCTACATGCCCTTTTGATAGGCATATTACCATTTCGAGGAGCATCTATTGAAGCCATATTTGAGGCAATAAAACTAGTACAGTTAGATTTTCATTCTCAAGTGTGGCAGCCCATATCAGGGCTAGCAAGGGATTTGCTATCAAGGATGCTTTCAAGGGATGTGGAAAAGAGACCTTCTCCGCAGCAAGTACTGAGTGAGTAAATTTGTTGCATTGCTGATAATTAAATATTTTGTATATCTGTTATCTTTATTTTCTCTTAAAATGTAATTATGACCATATTTGCATCATCTGTGGCTGCAGGCCACCCTTGGATCAAGTTTTACACGGAGTCTAATGTAAAGACTCCAGCCAGCATTCCTTACACGGAGTCTAATGTAAAGATTCCAGGCAGCATTCCTGTGAAGGATCAATGCTCAGAAGAAACCCCGCTTCCATTGTCTTCATATAAAAGGGAGAAAAGAGCGCAGTTTGCGAATTCAATTCCAACAGAGTATGGAGAAGATGAATCCTGGTTGTTAAGTATGAAGAATCGTTGGACTAATCTCCACTTCCATTGCCTCCCTTTAAAAGGGACAGATCATGCAGAACATTTAGATTTAGATTTTCATTCTCAAGTGTGGCAGCCCATATCAGGGCTAGCAAGGGATTTGGTATCAAGGATGCTTTCAAGGGATGTGGAAAAGAGACCTTCTCCGCAGGAAGTACTGAGTGAGTAAATTTGTTGCATTGCTGAGAATTAAATATTTTTGTATATCTACTATCTTTATTTTCTCTTAAAATGTAATTATGACCATATTTGCATCATCTGTGGCTGCAGGCCACCCTTGGATCAAGTTTTACACGGAGTCTAATGTAAAGATTCCACCCAGCATTCCTTACACGGAGTCTAATGTAAATATTCCACCCAGCATTCCAAAAGGGAAAAACTGTTCCCTTGCAGTGAAGGATCAATGCTTAGAAGAAACCCCACTTCCATTGTCTTCATATAAAAGGGAGAAAAGAGCGCAGTTTGCAAATTCAATTCCAACAGAGTATGGAGAAGATGAATCTTTCGTCGGGACTTTGCAGGGTTTCTCACGTCTAAGACAGCTGGTATTTCAGAGATGTGATTATCTGAGCCAAAAATTGTAGATGCTCTTGCAGCTGGTATTTCACAGATGAGATTATCTGAGCCAAAAAGGAGCAGACCTTGTGTTCCTGCAGGGTTTCCCACATCCAAAACACCTAGCGCTTGATGTCCAAGCAGCAGGGAAATATGCATCTGCCATTTTAGTTATAGAATTAGTTGAGCCTAAAAGGAGTAGACCTTGTGTTCCTCCATGCCCTGTTCCACTCCATTGCTTAAGTTACAGTTTGTGTTCAGCATTTTGAAAGCGTGCCATTGCTGACTGTCACTGACAGATAGTGATCATTACTTATTGGTCCCGCGGCTCAAGATGTTTATAATGGAGGTGTGACTAATATCATGTGTTCATTTATCTATTCATTATGTGTTGATTGATCCATTCACTGACTAACTGAAGGTGGAAACTAAAAAATATCTTAACATGAATGACTCCATTGTTTGTGCCAGTATAAGGTGTGCCCTGCTATTGAGCCCACCAAACATTGATAAATACTGATATCAATATATGTACGAGGAATTGAATGGTTTGTTTTGTCATTTATACCTATCTCTTACTTGAATGAAATCGGAAAGCAGCTGGAAAAATGCAAGATTTCAGAAAGCCAATAGAGTTGGGAAAATTCAAAATATTTACATTGCATTTAGTTTATTACTTGACTGAGGTTTTGTATTTTTTTTAACCATTCATTGTTGTTATAATTCATCACAGATTTATTCTTTTTGTGTGTTGAAGATATTATTTGAGTTAGATGTTGTTATTTCGTAGATTTTTCTATGTGGATTTTAGCAGGGAGGAAAATAAATTGGGTAAAATGATATAACATAATCCAATTTTTTATTAGACATTTTAGAATGCTATTGATATATTTTCTCTAGAATTTGGCATTTATGTGTTGTATAGTATTGATAAACAATTTAATACCAATGTTTATTAATGGTTTAATGAACAGATAACTTTCAGAAGTTAGTCTTCGGTGGTTCTTCAACTTTATATGCAATTTCTGATGAGGTAGCTTGGTGGGCTTGATGCCTGGTTTTAGTATTTGTAGAGTTTGTTGAGAAGGGAACAACAAAAAATCCCTTAGAATATGCATTAAATATCTCTAAGGAATCTTCCATTAAATCTCAGAAATTCTTAGCATGGACCAATTGGTCATGTATCAGAGTTAAATAGAATTGTCTGAACCTACCATTTTTTGTTACTATTAACTCAACCTATAATTTTATATAAATGCACTTTAACCTTCCCATTTTTCACAAGAAAAAGTCAACTTTCCATTTTTTGTTACTATTAACTCAAGCTTTAATTTTATATGACTGCAGTTCAACCTTCTCATTTTTCACAAGAAAAAGTCAACCTTCCATTTCTAGACATGAAAGTACCTTCTCTTACAAATAAAGCACTAAATGACCATTAAATCTTACAAATAAAGCACTAAATGACCATTTGCTCTGGCAAGAACATGATGATCTTCCCTTCTCTTGCAAGGTACCTACCCACTTTGTGAAAGGGCCTTTTCTTAGCTTGTCATGTTGGAATGCCAAAGCATGTGGGTGTCCATTTCCAATAAATTATGCAATTGTTTTTCTATTTGTGCGCTTATGGTCGTCGTATGAGTATGTATGTTCTACCATGCTGAACAGGTTTCTAGGGGTGTCCCCATCACTTAAAAATATAATCTTGAGTATTGTGTTGTTGGCAAGAAAACATAATTGTTAATGTAGAACATATCACTTTGTTCACTTCTTTGTGGTTCAAATACACAAATACTATTGGGTTTAGAGGATAGAAATAAAATTGTTGGTGAGCTAAGTCACTTGACACTAGGATTCAGGATTCAATGGATACAAGGATTCAAGTGTCAGATACAGACACTGTGGGAACAAGACACGTTTGGATACGTTATATATATATAGATATATTAAAAATTAGTTATTTCTTACACAAATTCTCATTCATGATACAAATTCATTGATCGAAACATAGATTTTCATCTAGATGTAAGTTTTACAAAGTAACATTATGCATACAAAATTACAAATACAATTGTGACATAAATGATAAATCATAAATTATAATACATATTCAATTCATCAATGATCCAAAAGACAAGATAGTAAGATAAATACACTGTAGTTTTCTCATTAAGTCATCAAAATCAAAATGTGTACTGTTTACATAGGTAGTGCAATGGCAATGGCAAATAGAAATAGCAAATACAAAATAACTACAAGTATACAACCTCAACGCAGTAGGTAGCTCATGACTCATGAGTCATCAATCCTCATAGTCATCATCAAAATCAACATCATTGTCCTCATCATCATGGTCACCACTTCTCTCCTCTGTTTCATCCTATTCCTTTGTATCCAAAGTCATCTCTGCATATTCTTGTGTGAATTATGACCCTTCTACAGTATCACCATCATCAAATTTGATAGGCTCTAGCACTAGATCATTGAGATCTAAGTTGGCCAATGCCAACTCAACACTGTTGTTTAGACTCATATCATCAGGTAAGACATCCCACATCTTTGTTTTTCGCTTCAACCACTCATCCCTCTGCCTATAAATAAGATGAAATTTGGTGTGCACATACACCATTGTCTCTGCCCTGGACTGCTCAAGCTTGCTCTTCTTGACACTATACAAATTCCCATATGTGCTCCAATTCCTCTCGCAACAAGAGAATGAAGTCACCTGAGAGAGGAGCCTCATAGCTAACTGCTATAGAGGAAGGCTTGTTGGCCCCTGATTTTCTAGGCAAGAATAAGGCTTCTTAGCCCCTATCTCTAATCATATCATATCATGCAAAATGACCAGTGCCAGTGGAAAACTTTGTAAAGGCATCATCCACTTCATCAAGGGATGGTCGACCCTGAAAAACCTATATGAATGTATCTTTCCTCCCCTGTGAGATTTCACCATCCATGTGAGGAGGGAATATGCAGGAAGTTCCACCATTCAGCCATTCATGGTTGTAGTATTTTGGGTTCAATGAGTGAGCCAAACAATGTAAATGTGTGAAATTCTTGTCCCATTTGTTGACAAGAATATCCTGTATAGTGGTGAAGAAGACCTCTGATGATGTCTCATACTTGGGTCACTCACTTTGTAAAATAATGCTTCTCACAGACTCGATCATGGAATCCCAGCCCTCATAAAACTCTCCTAGGATGGGTTGATTTATATCTGCAAAACGAAGAAAAGAAATGATAGGGTCCATGATCTGAATAAGTAGATCTACCCTCTCCCACCAAGCATCATCTAACACTATGTCCTTCACTCTTTTAGAGGCTACTTGATATGTCTTTCTCCAAAAGTCCAAAACTTTGAAATAACCATCGCCCCAAGAGCGGTCTTGACCTTCCTCAACCTCTTCAACATGATGAATGAAGAGGCAAACCATGTATACACAATCTTCAACAATGATATATTTTTGTACTCCTTGTAGATAGTGAGGGCATTTGTATGATTTGTACAAAGTTACAGATATGCCATGCATCCTCAATAATGTTACCAATCCAAAGCACATAGAAGCAATATATTTCAATGCTAAATTCAATGAATGGACAATGCAAGGTGTCCAAAATGCTTGTGGATATTTGGCTTCCACAATCATGCCAACAACCTTGCAAACAGGTGCAATATCTGTAATGATTTGCACACAAGAATCAACTCCTACATCTTCAATAACTTTAATAAACAACTCACCCATATATTGTGCATCCTTGTATTGTCCAAGTGCATCCATTGCTTTCAAGAAAAATGAACCATTCAAGGAAGAAACCATGAAGTTGATGGGTGGGTGTCATGTTGGATCTTTCCATCGATTAGAAATAATGCTAACTCCAGATGTTAGCCATGATGTTTTAATAGGCTTAAGCATTTTCTCCACCTTTTTTTTGCCTTCGTCAACAATGTGGTTCTAAGATTATCTGACCCAGGAGGTACATACCTTGATGGATCCCCTTGAGTTAGAGCTCGACACATCTCAATAAATAGAGGTGAGCTTGCAACATTAAAGGATATTAAGTTTTTATAGAAAAAATAGGCAATGGTGAAATCAAGCTCTGCTTGTTTCTCCTTCTAAAAAATCTTGTCCATTGGACCAAGGGAAATTGTCTTTCTTTTCGTTGTTTGTCCCCCACGAGAACTCTCAAATGGGAATTTTTTGCTGCTTTTCCTCAAGAACGGAAGGGGGTCATCATTCTTGTTTTTTTATTATTTTGTAGCCACATTTTCCATACCAACATTGGACTCTCTTAGCATTTCTTTCTTCTTTGGTAATGACAGATTTGTACAAGCTCCAATTCCATAGCCTGGTAAAGCCAACAAATGATATTTTACACAAAAATATGTGCTCGTGAAAGTATTGTGGCAGTAACTACATTTCCAACTCACATTGCCTCCTCCCTTCACCTTGTTGGGTGGCTCTTGCTCTCTGGTGACATATTTCCACAAGGGATATTTGTTACTTTGAGGAGGAAGTCTTCCTTCAACATTTGAAGTTGTTGTTGCAGCCCCACTTGCAGCCCTTGATGAAAATGGGAGAGGAGGGGAATCTCCAATGGGGACAATCTTCCCCTTCCTTTCCCCTTCCCTACTGCCCTTGATTGAGCCATGAATGTTGTAAGAAAAAACAAAAAATGCAAAAATTTGTAAAATAAATGCGCATGCAAACTACTGTAATAAAAAATGAAAAATAAAAAAGAGAGAAAATGCACTTACCTGTTGCTTGAATCTCGTCAAAAATTCTCCCACACCCTTTGCTCCTTGCTCCCAAACACCCACAACAAACTAAACAAGTGAAAGTGCAAAGAGAAAGACAAAAACTACCTTTATAACGCCACACAACATCCCTTTTTCCGGATTCGAATTTGAAAATAGGGATTCGTCGTGTCCGATCGAGATATGATCCAAATTTGATCATCTCCTGATCAGACGCGACGAAATTGAATTTTTCGGATCTGAAGCTACCCGAATCGTGTCTGATTCGTCAGATTCAGGACACGACGAGCCTGGGATACGAATCTGGTTTCATAGCTTGTGAGTTGTTGTAGTAGATAAGATAATAAGAACAACTATTTCTTTGTTGATGAGTTTGGGTGGCTAGCAAACTCCCCTATAGATATTCAAGGTTTCAAAACCCTTCAACCATTCTAGTTCTATGACCCTTGTCCACGCTATCACTGAATGTGAAATTCAAATTTAACAATGGTAATTCCAGAAAACATAAAAATCTTAGGGAGGTGGTCCAGGCGTTGGATGAATACATTCTCAAGGCTGGATGAATACAATATCAAGGCCTTTAAAGCAGGTAAAGAGGTTTCAAAAGAGCATAATTTTGGCAAAGTCTAAGAGTAAGATATCTATCACTCTAATTTCCACTTGACTTAACATACTCTGTAATTTTCCATCCCATTGAGCGCTAGTCATCCGTGGATGTTAATATAATTTCTTTCTATCCTGTTCCCTTCATCTCTATATTGTGAAGAGGTTTTGATAGATATGAATATGAGATTCAAATTTCAGGCTCCCGAACAATCCAAATGAGCATCTCATTTGGTGTCAACTCTTATAATCTATTGAGAGCAAACTTTTGTGTACCCGCTTTTTTTTTTATAACTTATGACAAATTGGGTTAACTGTAGCTACCTCATAAATATGAGGCTTTCTCTGCTTTGCTTAACTTCACTTCCTCAAGGATGAGGATTGTTTTCTAAACTTACAACCCAAATAATAACTTCCCGTACTAAAAACACTAGTTGGTGATGAAATCCAATGTAGTAGAAGTTTAATACAGAAAGGGTGGTTGGAACAGTTACCCTGACAACCTGCTTAATGAAACAGATTAGCACAAGTTTCTTCACAAAACCATCTCGAGTGAAGAGAACCCTCCAGAGAGTTCAAGTGAGTCCAGTCGACGTTTGCTCCAGGTACAGTGAGATCCTTCCTTCACCATCACCTTAGGAAATAATCTTAAGTTTATGGACACTAAGGTTACCAACAATAACAAATACAACTAGGGGAATGGTCTACGATCCGATCTACACACAAGGGCAAAGTAAAAAATCTCAATCCCCTTGAAGGCTCCTCGACATCGTCAATCTGAGGTTTACCAACAAGTGACCCCAGGCTCCTCGACAATGGTTAATCTGAGGTTTACCGTTTATAATACACGCAAATCTTCTATCGTTCCCAATGAGACCGAATTGATTGTCTCAAAGGTTCGGACATGATCTTGTGATTGACTCCTTTAAGAGAAGCTTCCCAGAATGCATCAATTACAATTGGATTTATTTCCTACTGCAAGATGTATCTACTTGTTTGTTTTAACTATCTTAGAGAGTTAATTACTTCCTACTCCAAGATACTAGCCTAAGCTATATTGGTGATAAGAGCCCTAGAAATAGAAAAGTTTACTACATTAATTTTAATTAAGCATTGCTTTTATGGGTTGTTCTTTAAGTCAATAGGTATGGAAATGAAACTTTGATGGTGTGAAGACTCGACTCCAAAAACACTAAAAAGGTGCAGCTAAAATGATAAGAAATTCCCTTTTCTTTCAATGAAATTCTAGCTAAAAGAAAGAGTTTGAGAATGCAATTCTTTAAGAAACAATTCTTTCTTTCAAAATGGAAATGGAAAGAAAATATTTTTGTCTTTTCCAATAAGAACTCAAAACGAGACTAATAATTAATGCTTAAAGTAAATCCCTTTCCTTTTTCAAAACTCGAAACTACAAAAAACAATTTGCTTCAAAAGAGATCAACAAGTTCTAGAAAAACACTCAAAATTACAAAAACTAATTTTGAGATCTAAAAACTTTTAAAAACCTAAATTGAATAAAAAGCTTCAATTATTTTTGAGTATGTTTTACTTAGTTGTTCAATAAACTAAGGATTCATTTGTTCAGAATAACAAACCAATCAAAAACATCAAGATATGTTTTCTTTTGTAAAAATGAAATTCAAAACTTATAACAAAGCTTGTTCAAAGATTTGCAAGGAGAAAACTAAATCTATTTCTCACAAAGGACAGATTTCACAACCAAATCAGACTCATCAAGAAGACGAAAAGACACCAGGGTGATCTAAGGTTTCTCAAGCTTTTGATATTTGAGTCACTACAGAGACCAAGTGAAAACCAATCCAGGCATGCAAAACTTCTAGAAAATCATCTAAAACAAAAATACCATCGGAACTCACTCACAAGAGATTTTTGACAGGAAAAATGTAGATCTGGGTAGACACTAAAAACCCTAAATGAAACCTAAACTTAACTAGAAGAAGATAGTTTAGGTTTTTCAAAAAAAATTACAGCGTCCGCAGGCTTCCAGAAGAAATAGGTGCAGTCCCGCTCTGTTTACTAAAGGAAAAATGCGGAGATGCCTCCACTGCCTGTAAAGAGAAAGTGCAGTCCCATGAAAACTTCGAAAAGAACAAAGAACAATCCAGATTCTAAAAACTACCCAAGCCAACATACATCAATAAAAAACCAGAAATGAAAACAATTTCGCAAGTCAACACAAAGGAAAACCAAAAACCAAATCCAGATCCCCAAGGGAGTCACCAATTTGTTGGCCGGATAAATCAATCTTGCGGACAAGACCAATCTCCCTAGTATCAGAAGATAGTCTAACAACAAACAAACAAACAAAACTATCTTTCTCTAGACATATACGATTTATAAATAAAAACTATAAAGGTGTTAAGACCCTACCTTAGATCTAATGCTTGTTCGTAGTAGCCATCCTTCAATCATTTGAAAGAGTTACCTTTGAGGACCTGCAATCACAAACAAGAAAACATTAAATAGCACCTGCATAGCAAATATCATAAATCATGTCTATTATGGTGATCAAGGAATCCATAAAATAAATCATGAATCAAGAACTTATTGAGAAAAACAAACTTAATTGTATTAACTTTGAAGTAGAAGAACCTTACAACCTTTTCAGCCTTGATGTTGAACAAGCTCTTCCCGGGGTGTGAAACAGGAATTTCCTTTACTTTGACAAGCCTTACACTCTTCCAAATGAGATCATAGAGGTATGTAATATCTCCTCATAAAAACTCAACTAAGTATACTAAGTTCCAATAGCATTTCACCTCAAAAATATTCAGCTTCTAACTTCTCCAGTAACCAGCCCAATGCTTCTTTTTATAGTGCAGGGGAGGAGGTTACAGGTCCAACTATGAAGGGATAGAATCCTCCTTCAAAGGGATAAGCTCCTCACATCAAGGGGTTAGCTCCTTAAGGTATATGATGCATGAACCTTAAGAGAGTGAACTTGCCACCTCAAGATTCCTTCCAGAAGCTTCTAGAAATGACTGAAAGTGAGATTTTAGAATGTACTCATGCCTTTTTAACTTTTACAAGAGTCCACACCCATAACATAGAGACAGAGCGGTCAGGTGCAGAATACATGACCATTAGGTGTGGGACCACAAGTAATGCAAAGAGAAAGTGCGGAACCAGAGTTTTAGAGACTTTTGAGGGCTTTCTTTTATTTTCAAGGCCTGATATGAGGAACTGAGGCTTAAGACTCGCAAAGGAGGAGAATATGAGTGGTAATGGACTCACACAAATTGCAGAATGTCAAGGTCACAATTTTTAGTGCAACAGATTCCCACAGCAAATGGCGTGAGGTCTAGTTGGGACTTCATATCGGGGTGATCCCCTGAATGTTGGTTGGTCCAACACCATCAACACCTCCTCATGTAGGGCCTATTTAGAGAGGTTGTTGGTGAATGTACCTTTATATTTGTTTTTTACTACATGTTTAATTGATGGCGTTGATGCTTTCGTTATGGAGTTAGGATATTTCTATTAATGTAATTGATTCCTTCACCAATATACCATAAACCAAAGTTTGTTAGTGGATTTTTGGTTGTGATTCAATGCATTGTAGGAAACGTTTGTTTTCTAGGATTTAATTTAGCTTTAAGTACTTAATTCCTTTATATAGAAGTGAATATTTACATGTCACTCTTCTTTGAAAATTGGTTCTTAATTATGAGAGAGTTGTATGGTTTTGTAGTTGTTGGGAGCTTCACTATACTAAGGTGTGGGGGGGGGGAGCGGTGTGAATCAATATAGTGCATAATGGATCATCTTAATAAATTTTTACTTTTTCTTTTTTCATATAAAAGAATATATATGTGGCTTTCCTAAAGGTAGTACGTGTATGTACACATTTTCCTTACACACAAACAACATACAGTTATATATTCTTTGATTCCTTACTTTGCCTCCATTAAACAATTAGCTGAACCATTGAATTAATTATCCAACACCATAATATATTAGTAACAAACAACATATGCATAAACAAGATCATATGAAAAACATATAGATCATAATGGAAATAAAAGATGAGAGAAAACCATCAACACATGAGGACACCAAATATTAGGTGGAAACCCTTCTGAGAGAAAAACAATTGAACGCTTGCTCTCTTCTTCTTCTTTATTATTCAATGTTTTTTTGATCAGTCATTGGCCACCACTGGTGTGTGTTGGGCCGCCAAATTGACCTCAATTTTCACTCCATTTTCACCTTTTATCCTCATTTTGTCATCTCATTTCACCATATTATCATTACATAACCCTATATTTCCATTACCATATCAGTTTATATTCTCATTTTCCAAAGTTATTAATTTCATGTATTTAGAGTGAATTTATGATTAAAAGTTAGAGAAATAACATGTATTTGATTATACCTAAAAGTGGCTTGAGTTTTATGACATGTGTAGATCATTTGGAAGCTTCCAAGGCACCCTTATGTGGCCTCCCAAGATCAATTTCGAATTTCAACTTAAGAGGTGGACCATATTCCAAGGAGGAAGATCATGGAGATTTTGATGTGTCATGGGATTTATATCTAGTATTTAGGGATAAGTTGAGACAAGTGTGGGTCTAGTAGATATTTAAGGGATCTACATTTATTGAGTAGATATCCCTAATTCATGTATAAATAAGAGGAGCATCCTCTAAATCATGTTAAGGAGGAGGAG
>APFE030526248.1:1798-14524 GCA_000404065.3 Pinus taeda
TTCCCTCAACATTACTTGCAGCAGACTCTGATGATATTGGGGGAGGAAGGGCATCTCTATCCATGACATTCTTGCCCTTCCTTTGCCCCCTAACTGCTGCCTTTGATTGAGCCATGAACACTATTACGGACCACGGTGTTACCTCAACCTGTAAAAAAAATGAACAAACTGCTGTAAAAAATTTAAAAATGCAAAAAAATGAACAAACTGCTGAAACAGTGAAATGCCAGTCTTAGAACAGAGACAATACACATAAATTCATCAAACAGTTTATAAATTATAATTTCATAAATGCACTGCTGACAGGCTACAGCTGTAGGTGATCTTCTTGTATTTATTTCAAATTTCAATGTATTTCAAAAGAGTTTCTTCTGGGAATGTCATGTATTGAAAGAGGGTGACATCACTGACATCAGACATGTGAGTGTAGTTATTGTATTCATGTTGTTTCTAAGATTGACATTGCTGGTCCTAGACCAGTTTTTGTGATGGTATCTATTTAAATTTTACATTATTCCAACTGTTTGATGATGGGACCTCTGAGGGCTTTTGTCACATTTGCAATGCTCCCAAACAGATAAGATATTGACGTGCACAAATTGCACACACCACCTAGGTTGAATGATGGATTCCTAGCCCACCTGGTACACAAAGAAAGCTGTATTGATGCAAACTTGTGAGCTGAGTCATCATGCAGCACAAAAGATGGGGGCAACCAATAGATTGGCAACCTGAGTGATAAGAATTTTGGATACAGACCACCCAGAACATGAATGGTGAAATTACCCTCGTAAAAATATCTTTAAAGGCAATGGATATGGTGAAAACAATAGATTGAAAAGATAATTTTAGAAGTGTGAAGTGGTAAGAAAAGAGATCAGGTTACAAGTTACAACTTAACCATCAAATTACTTCAGTTCTGAAAATAAAATTTACACACAACAATTCCTAGTTTTTTTGCCAAAACCTTTGCACGTTCAGTCTATATACTATATGTAAAATTTGAGTTGCATCTGTGAGGTCAATCCGTATTGTCTCACCTAGTTCTGTAGTAATTACTCTTCAATCTGCAAAACACTAAGTTCAGTAGTCTATTCTAATAAGAAAACAACGATAACCAAAACAGTGGCAAACAATAAGCACCCATCTAATTATTGTATATGCAGTGTGTGGACAATGGACATATACACCGTTGAATGTAATATGCACAGGCATATGGTGGCACTGTGGCAGTGATATACAAGTGCAAGATCCACAGATATAATCTGAACCACAAGGAACGAGTTACGAGACACTTCTAAAGTCAATGAGCCATTGAGAGGGTATATGGTTAAGGTTCACTGAGTCATATTGTAATATAATCTGTAGCCTGTAGGGTATAGTCATGAGATCATTGCGAGTGAGAACATACGGGCTATAGCCTTTATAGTAACGTGTTTAAACTTTAAAATTATATGCGCACGCACAATGTATAAACAGTGAACTGAACTTACCTGGTAGTGGTGGACTGTGAACAATGCAACGCTGAACGGTGGCTCTTAGGTCTGCTCCTTGCTCTCCTACAGCACAATCGCACTTGCAAAATGAAACTATCAACAACAAACACGCCCTTTTAACCTGCGCTGGAGGCTTAGCGAGTCCTAGAAACAGGACTTGTTTTTGAAAATCGTGACACGCTCCGAAAATTTGTGACACGTGCCATGACACGACGTGTCATAAAGGGACACGACGTGTCATTAAAAGTGGACACGAATCCGTACTGAATCGTGTCGGATTCGATGGATTCGCGATTCAAGGGCCCTTTAGGGCGAATCCGGTGATCTAGCAAATCAGTAACTAAAAGAAATAGAAACAAACACACCATATGACACCATTATTTTTGGACTTAGGTCCTCGGAAAAATCCATTGTGGGAAAACCGGTGCAGCTATTTGAGGGTTTTCTTATTAAGCAATATTAGAGTACAATCTGGGTGCCGAAACTGGCCTACCCAACAGAGAATTTCCTTGGCAGTAATACCTCTCAGTTTTTGACAAATCTTTTGGCTGAAACCTCGGATAATCCTTCCGGCAGCTACTTAGCACAAATTTGCCCTGGAAACCCCAGTGTTAGCCTCTCTCTGGAATATGTTAGCCCCTTTCTGTCTCACGCTTGTCCTGCGTCACCTCGGATGGGTCTGCGTCAGCCCTGAGATGCCCTGCATCAGCCCTCTGGCCTTTTGCGTCAGCAACGCTGGCCTCTCTGAAGCTCTGCGCAGCTCCCGGCTGCCTCTGCGTGGCCCTGCATGAGTCATGACTGGCTCTGCGTCACTCTCCTTGGCTACTGCGCTGCTCTCCCGACACTGTCTCTGCCTCTCTGTCTTTCTATACTCAAATGCCCCTTAGTTGCATCTCCCGATCACTAATTCTATCTCTCTTAGCAAACCCCACTCTAGAGAATAGAATGATTCATCACTTTGGTGTGCTCTCTAAGTGACCCTCAAGCCTCCTCTTATACTTTTCTTGTTGACATATCAACGACCGAGATTAGGTCCCTAATCAACGACTAAGATTAGATCTGGCTTGATCCATGTCTTTTGGACCATTCTAACACAGGTTCATATTAATTCACATTAATATTTTATTTTCCCTAAGTTTAGACTTAAGGGACTCCATTAAAACTATTAATTATTTTAATATCTCTTGAACTGTTTAAAATCTGCCCAAACCCTTTTTGGGTATTGGAGATCTCATGTGCCCCAACCTCTCCACCAAGTTTCGTGGCTAGAGCACATCCAATGCTACCCCAAATCAACACTCCCTCTTAGCGAGGACTGTGCTCTAGCAATATTCCTCATTGAGTAATACTCTGATCATCCGGCATCGGTACCTGTGCTGATGCTAGGCCTTCCTGCCCAACATCCTTTGCACTGCTACATCCTGTACTTCTGCCCATGGTTCTGCCATTGCCACTGCTGCATCTGTACGATAGCTCCCTCTACATCTATGTTGCTGCTGGTTCTTTCTCCCAGCACTCATCCGCATTGCACCTCCTCTCATCATGCTGCCCACTGCTGCACTGCAACTCAGTTATTGAGAAGTAAGTAACTGATCTCCCAATTTGACCTCCCTATTGAGCTAGAGACACCCATTGATTTTGAAGCTCCCTTTGCTGTTGACAAGAGCTCCCTCTCTGAACTCTGCGCTGTTGCAACAACTCCCTGCATCTCGCACCATTGCACACCTCTCTGTGTTCACCTGCACTGGTGCAACACTTCTATGCCTCTCACACTGCTGCAGCCTGCTAGCCTCGCGCTGTCTAGGGAATCTTGCACTGTAGCTCTCTCTGCCGCTCCATCCGCATCCATCTCTACCCGACTCAGCTAGTCCTGCTACTCCTCTTTGGAGCTCCTGTAGCAAGGTCTAATCCAAGAGGCTGGGTATCTCGAGGATCCTGCCCCTCATCGCCTGTAGTCTGCCTGACTATATCTCGATGTATCCCTACTTCTTCTCAAGTGGCGCATGTGCACTCATGGCACAGTCATCGTCTGTCAAAACCTCCTTCTCTGCCCGTGCTAGTATTGCCTTAGTCTCGAAAGACTCTCCCTTACTCTTCTTCCTTGGACACTGGGTCGCATAATGACCTAGCTCCCCATAGTTGAAGCACTTGATCTTGGAGGGATCTTTCTTCTTCCGTTTTTCCTGCTTTCCCTTAGATGCTAGGGCAACATCTTCCTCCTCCTGCTTGACTTTGATCCCCTTGCTGCTGCTACCCATCTTCCATTGCTCTCTGATCTCTTCCTGGCGAAGAGCTGCCCACATCTCGTCCCAAGGTGGGAGAGTCCCTCTACCCAGTATACTCTGGACAAATACCTCCCAGTCTTCTGAAACAACATTTAGGGCTGTCCTCGCCATTAACTCCTGATCCGGTGTCGCTTCTATAGCAGTCAACTCATCTCGGATCTCATTCAATCCTCCGAGGAAGGTGTCAATCAGTTCTCCCTTCTTCATATGATACAATCTCAACTAATTCTCAAGTAGCATTCTTCTCTGCACAGAAGTATGCTCGTACAACTTCTTGAGAGCCTCCCACATCTCAAATGCCATTTCCTTCTCGGCTATGTGTGGTACTACATGATCCTTGATCCCGTCAAGGATGATGCTCTTGGCCCTCGCCATTGCCTCCTCGTACTTGTCGTTATCATTGGGGCCGATTGGGATAGCTATTACCTTCAAGGCGAAGTTCTTGACACGATTTCTGTCAAGTACGGATAAGATTCTGGCCTTCCAGACTGTGAAGTTCGATGCTCCATCCAGCCTATCTTGGTCTCTTACTCTGTGTAGTGTCATGATGCTCCTCTACTTCCCTCCTGGAAGTTCTCTGTTCGACTCCTCTGAGTCTCTACTTCCCATCTAAAAGTTCTCTTCTGGACTCCTTTTGAGTCTTGATCTCCCTCCTGGAAATCCTTTTGCCGCTATCGAGATGCTCCCTACTTTGATCGTCTTGTGCAACCGCACCGCTGATTCGGGTTCCTCGGCTAGAAAACCTTAGTAGCAACTCCTCTGGCCTTGCTCTGTCAGGTACTGTTCTGACTACAGTACCTCACCAGCTCCACTCCGCAATATTTCCACAGCCTTCTAAACCCCAATAACCTGAAGGTGGGAGCTCCTAAGTTTTGCGCAATCTCGACACTAGCAATCTGGCCTCCTCAGCCAACTCCGTCAGCCTTCCCAGCTACTACGTGGCGCTGCATGAGGCTCCCTTTGCCTCCTTAGCTTCTCCGCTGCCTCTTCTCGGCTCACCCTTGATGACGTAGACTTTGCGTCACCCTTCCCTTGTTGCTGCTTTGCTAGAAACAACTTTTGTCACCTCGGAACAACTGTTTTTTGCTGCTATTGCTTCGCTCGGCTGATTTCCTTAGTCCTCCTATGTTTTGCAATCACCCTCTGATACCATGTTGAAGTTTCTAAGTTTACTTAGTTAGAAACCCTCCATGCAGTTTATCTGATTTATTCCTACCTACTTGTTATTTTTCTTAACAAGTTATTACAATGTAAATACTGAAAATAAACACTAGTGCATGCTCAACATATTACAGATCAACAACAAAAAGAAACAAAAACAAACACACCATATGACACCATTACTTTTGGACTAATGTCCTCGGAAAAACCCAATGTGGGAAAACCGGTGCAGCTATCTGAGGGTTTTCTTATTAAGCAATATCAGAGTACAATCTGGGTGCCGAAACTGGCCTACCCAACAGAGAATTTCCTTGGCAGTAATACCTCTCAGTTTCTGACAAATCTTTTGGCTGAAACCCCAGATAATCCTTCCGGCAGCTACTCAGCACAAATCTGCCCCAGAAACCCCAGCATCAGCCTCCCTCTGGACTGGTCAACCCCTCTCTGTCTCACGTTGGCCCTGTGTCACCTCGGATGGGTCTGCGTTAACCCTGGGATGCCCCACGTCAGCGTTTTGGCCCTCTGCATCAGCAACGTTGGCCTCTCTGAGGCTCTGCGCGCTCCCGACTGCCTCTGCGTGAGTCCTGGCTGGCTCTGCGTCACTCTCCTTGGCTACTGCACTGCTCTCCCGACACTATCTCTGCCTCTTAGTCTCTCTATACTCAAATGCCCCTCAGCTACATCTCCTGATCACTAATTCTATCTCTCTTAGCGAACCCCGCTCTAGAGAATAGAATGACTGATCACTCTGGTGTGCTCTCCAAGTTACCCTCAAGCCTCCTTTTATACTTTTCCTGTTGACATATCAATGGTCGAGATTAAGTCCCTAATCAACGGCTAAGATTAGATTTGGCTTGATCCTTGTCTTTTGGACCATTCTAACACAGTTTCATATTAGTTCACATTAATATTTTATTTTCTTTAAGTTTAGACTTAGGGACTATTAAAAATATTAATTATTTTAATATCCCCTGAACTGTTTAGAATCTGCCGAAACCCTTTCTGGGTATTGGAGGTCTCATGTGCACCAACCTCTCCACCAAATTCCGTGGCTAGAGCACATCCGATGCTACCCCAAATCAACAGTCTCCTTCCTCATTGACACATTAAGATGCCAACCATGGATGAATGAGAGAATAAAACTAACTCGTAGTAGACATGAAATATATTATTAGGTAGTGAGGATTAAGCAAGGAAATAAACTTGACATGATATATCCTAGATGAACTCCTAAATTGAAGAGGAAGAAAGAAATGACATGGGAATATACTACTTAAACATGTGCTTTAAGCACCTTTTAGGAAGCAAGAAATAACAAGCTAAAGGAAATAACTAGTTGTGAGAGGTTGAGGTGTAAGTTGTATAGCAAGGAAATGAATGGTAGAATTGGAAATAACTAATTGTTAGAGGTAGAGGTGTAGAGGTGCAGGTTGTCTAGGAAGGAAATTAATGGTAAAACTAGTTTATTGACACAACACTTTGCAAAATTTGTTACAATGATTCGTGACATTAGTGGCATTAGACCCACTATGGGAATATGGTGAGCTTATTGACTCCCATAATTGATAGAGGTTGAGGTGTAAGTTGTGTGGGAAGGAAATGAGGTACAATTAGTTGCTTGACATAACACTTTTCAAAATTTATTGGGGATGAAGTGGAAATTTCTCCTACATGTACCTCAAAGTCATTCATATTGCCAAGCTATCAACTCTTGATATTTGTATTACCCCTAGAAAATGGGCCATTTTGCATTTTGAGGGGATTTCCTCTTTGCTTGAGCACAACAAAGGACTCTTGGATTTTAGTGGTAGTTATAGATTATGAATGTTGTTGGAGACACTCAATCTGTGCATTTTGTTTTATCTTGTGTGAGGACCCTTGTAATTTAGTGGTAGTTATAGGTTGTTGGTGTTGTGGATGATAGTCAATTTGTGTACTTTGTTTTATTGTGTGAGCGCCACTCATCATTTGGTGCAAAGAGAAAACTATGGAGACTTTTCAGGTCTAACCATAAGATTCCATGGGATTCCATTTTGGGACACTTCACCATATTTGGTGGTAGAGTTACATGGCTTCTATTACCATTGGAGTTGGAGAGCCTTCCTCCTAGGATGAACTTGGGGACCTGTTACCCACCGCCCGTGGGTGGTTTCCATTGGAGAATTTTTTTCTCTGAGATGGTCCTCATCTGATAGCCAACAACCCCTTGTAGCCACCCGATAGCTTGATGTGTGAAGCAAACAACGTTCCTTTTACAGATTCATTACTCCAAAAGACTTGGAATATAAAGATCTCCATGAGGATTCAAATATTATATATTAAAATGGCTGAATAAAAAATGATGATACAATGAGAGTGAGAGGCTTGCTTATATACCAAGCAGGCATCTCTTCATGGAGAGTCATGTCTCATTTAGACATGCCTCTTCAACCTAATTTTTTCCCGGGGAGAAAATATTGTAATTCCATTAATGGTTGAAATTACATGCTGTAGATGCCCTTGAGCATATGCAAAATGTGACCTTAGTCAATTGGTTGTAGTTCAGAAAAGAAATAACTGAGTAGACCTCGTGGGGCCAAACATAACTATTGTTTAATTACATAACCAAAATGTCACGCAGACGGTGATGAGCTGTTCGGCAAATACCCAAAAACTGTTAATTACATATTTACAAAAAAGATACTGAGATAAAAAACCACCACTGATAATTTAACTAGGGGTTGTCCCCCCTCCTAAGTTCCTAGTCTATGTATGGCCTGTGGAAATATTGGTAGCTTCTTTCCAGAGTGTGTTCAGTGATCAGCCATTCCCCTTGAGGATGATTCGTTGCCTCTTTCAAAAGCCTGTATGCACTTTCATTACGCTCCCTGTAGATGTGATAGCAAGATATATGGTCAAAATGTGTTTGAAAAAAACAATTTCATCCATAATAGATCTTAGAGAAAATGCATGGCATGTTGCTGCATTGTTAAACCAGTTTATCACATTCTTGGAGTCCCCAAAAATTTGAATGTATCTGCACTGTTTTAGTATAGCAAAGTGAATCAGGTGTCGAAGGGAAATCAGTTTAGTGAAGTTGTTTGTGCCTTCTCTAAGGCCCATGCAAATCTGAAAGTACTATGAGTCTGTGAGGTGTAAGAGAATGCCACCCCCGCAGCCCTGGGCTTGTGCAGCCACATCAAAATATGCCCAGGGCCGAGTTTTGTCCATCTGTTCCAGGTAGATAGTTCTGGGTCTGCTAAAGTTTTCTTCGGCTGGGATTTCCACATACCCCGAGCAAATTTTGGGAATAACTAGGGTCCAAATAATAGGCTTGTCTTTGAAGATGATACAGTTGCGACCTAACCAAATGTGCCAGAAGCCCAGGAGTGGTAGATTTCTTAATTTTGTATCGCTTGCTTCACCCCACCCGCTGTCCCAAGTACTAGCAATATCAGTTCCATGCCAAGTTTGGTTTATGTTGAGTGATATCAGAACTTGCGTCCAGATCATCTTCGTCTTAAGGCAGGTATGAAATAAGTGGTGAGTCGATTCCTCCTCCTATTGACAAAGGACACACCACGAGGGACCAATGTAGGCCCTCTTTCTTAAATTTGTTCCTGTAGGTGTTTTGTCTTCGAGAATGTTCTACATGAATAGTCTTGTGTGTAGGGGGCTTTCAATTTCCGGATGAGTGGCCACCAACTTTTCATTCTGTCTGGTTTGGTCTCTGCTAGAATGATGTCATAGCCATGCTTAGAGGAGTAATATCCCTTTTTGGAGTGACCCCATATCAGCTCGTCCTCAACATCCAGTAGTCTGACATGGGTTTCAATGAGGGCTTGTTTATAATTGTTCCAAATTCTTTCCCAATGCCTCGAGATGTTCCAATCCACTCCAGAGAGTCAAGCTTGTGAAAGAAAAGTGGTATTGCGGTGATCTCCAAGATGCGAGATGTACTGTATGCCTAAATTGCTTAAGTGGGTGATCAACTTTGGTGGGAGTTGATATGAGTTCCCACTACCAGCCCAGGGGTCAATCCCGATGCGAACTGAGGCACCATTACCAATTTTCCAGATGAGCCCCCCTTTGATGATGGGAAGAGTATTTAGTATAGCCCTCCAAATAACAGAGATTCCTTTTCTGCTCCAGGAGGGGTGCCTAATCCAATCCAAAATGGTATTTGGCCAGATATACTTATGGGAAACCACCTCTGACCAAAGACTCTTGTGTTTTAGTAATAGCCATCCCTGTTTTGCAGCCAACGCTTGTGCAAAGGCCGGGAGCTGCTTTAGACCCCAACCTCCCCATTTTTTGGGCATGGCAATTTTGCTTCACTTAACCCAGGCAAATGGCTTTCCCTCCTTCCGCCCCTTCCAAAGAAAGTGACTGCACACACTCTTTGTAATCTATTAAGTATCCCCATGGGTATCCATACCAATGACATCCAAAAAACAGGGGTGGCTTCTAATACTGCTTTGATAAGAATCAGTCTTTCTGCCTTAGATAGGAAGCGATGACACTAAATATTGATTCTTTTTTCCACCTTAGTGATAAGCCAGATCTAGTCAGCTATTTTATAGCTGTTTGGTTTGAGTCTAAATCCCAGGTACTTCAGGCCATTCTGAAAATCCATGACTTGAAAGGAAAAATGCTGAAGCGAGAGTTGAGTTTCCTGTTGCGAGCACTCTGAGAAAGAGATTGAGGACTTGTCCCTGTTGATTTCCATCCTTGTAGCTTTACAGAAGAGTTTTAAAGAATCTTTCATGGACATAATGTCTTGTACACTTCCATTGAGGAAGATGGGTATGTCATCCACAAAGAGGAAATGGGTCAAAATGAAATGTTCAGTAATCTTTAAACCCCTGAGGTTGCCCGATCGCTTCTCTGAGTCTATCAATTTGCTCAGACCTTCCATCATCAGGAGGAAGAGAAGAGGGGATAGGGGGCAACCCTGTCTTAAACCCCTTTCTGCCTGAAAGGGATGGGAAGCAGACCCATTGATGAGAATTGCAAAGGAAAGAGATGTAATACAACCCATAATCGCCTCTTCAACCTAATTACTAATCAACTAATAATTATTTATGATTATTGTCATTTACATTATTTTACATTATTTCCTATATATTTATTCATAACATTGCCTTCCTCCTCAAAAAGCTTTGTCCTCAAAGCTTGTCGATGAAAAGGCTTGATGTCTTTTTCGGTTTCGAATGTATTTTTATATCAGAATAGTCATCTTCGTCGAAGAAAGACGATATGATCCTCTAACTAACAAACAAAACTGTCACACTGAGAAGGGATCAGACCATCCTAGATTAATCTTCTGTGGAATATTCTGATCACTCGTATTTTGTAACGAATTGTCATCGTAGGACTGGACTGAGGTTATTTCAATGTTCTTCGGAACATCAGCTTTTTGTTTCTGTTTTGAATGGTACATATACGTAGCTTGATTGAGTTGTCTACTCTCGTGATTCAGATGTCGATACCGAACTTTTTTGGTTTGACTTTCCCTTATTAGGTGTGGCAATTTTTTTATTTTCTTTTGGTGAAGATGTTGTTGAGTTGGTTACAGAACATTCACTTGGGATGTTCATTGTCTGAACTGCAACATCTAAGTTTGTATTTTCTTCAACTTGCTTGTCTTTTCCTTGAGTTGTGATATTCACTGGATTAGTATCTGGATCAGTATAGGATTACTAGCCGCTCCGATAACAAATGAAGCAAACAACGTTCCTTCTACAGATTAATTACTCCAAAAGACTTGGAATATAGAGATATCCATGAGGATACAAATATTATATATTGAAATGTCTGAATAAAAAATGATGATACAATGAGAGTGAGAGACTTGCTTATATACCAAGCAGACGTCTCGTCATGGAGAGTCATGTCTCATTTAGACATGCCTCTTCAACCTCATTACTAATTAACTAATAATTATTTATGATTATTGTCATTTACATTATTTTACATTATTTCCTATATATTTATTCATAACAATGTGCCACTATCTCCGCCACCTAAGCCATCCATGTGGTCCCTTGCCAATCTGTTATGATTGTATGTTTATAGGTGGGCTTCCCGACCTTGAAGGTATGGCTTTTCACTGGTGTAGTTGAGTAATTTTTTTTACTTATCATGGACACTTTTGGGTATGGATTGGTGGGGGGATTCAGCGAAAAGAGTGGGCTAGGTCTGTACTCTTGTCTTCTATGCTCGATTTGGTGGTTAGCCTTATATTCTAGTCTCGTGGGATCTCCTTTAATGGCTATCAGTTTTAGGGTTGACACTACATGTTAAATCCCGATTTTGGTTGCATGGTCCCGCTTCCTGACACCATATACATTGCTCCCCTCCGCTCATTCTAACCCCATCTATCACTTTTCCCATCCGGATTCACATTTGTCCATGGGGTCCACAAAGGGTTAGCCTCCCCCTCCCCTTGTCCACTCTTTGGGTTGGGTCTAGAGTGAAGCCCTAAGGTTGATGCAACTAAAACGACAGGAAAAAGCATAATTTTTCCATTCTCAACAAGAATTGTACCACAAAATGCAAAATATGGTCGGGACATACAAATTTAGCACGTGGGAAAAACCCAAACATGAGCTCTACCCCTTATTTATGGCCATCATCCTTGGTTCCTATGCGCCCTAGATGAACCCCCTCCACATTAAGGAACCTATGATTGTCCCAACCCTTGGTGGTAGGTGCACTGCCCCGCCTTAAAAGGGGTATCTATTGCTATATTCTGTACATCATGGTCTCATCTCTTGGAGCCTTGAGTAGTTATGAAAAAAATCAATCAAAGGCAAAAGGCATATGAAGAAAGTTGGGAAAACAAAGGTCTAGGTAACTCATGTACAACGATTTCTTCCTCCTACACTCATATACCCAAGTGTGGACTTCCCTATTATAGCTACCCTTCTACCATGGCATGTGGCTTGGTGCCTCCCCTTGATTCCCACTCCATTCCATCATTATATCACATGCCACCTATCATTTGATGGATGTACCATGGACATGTCACCCCCTTTAAAGGCTGAAAGCACCTAATAGGGTCTTTGGTTAACCCCCTTATTGAGCTTGGAGACTTTTGTACATGCCAAAGCCCAATATGGAAGGGCATGCCACCATGAAGTGTCCATTTGATTCCATGATTTGCAAGCTCTTTTACTTGATTACTCTAATGATTTGTTGTGTTCGAGGGCAAGGGGACGCATTGGATCCTATGCAGGATTGCAGATGGGTCTCCATTTGGGGTTTGGTCTCCCTATACAGGATCCAAGCCCTCCAAAGGGTCACAGTGACACTTGTAGGGTGAGCCTAGAGCACCATGGGCCTCCACCATAGCAGAGAGCACTTCATAGATCCCCAACACCAATCACTGTTCAGTGATTGCTCGTGTTCCAACTTTTGGATGAGGATGATGCACCTGAATCACCATGCCCAACCGGCATCACTCTTGTGCCACACACTTGGTAGAGGTTTCAGGGCTCAGATGAGGATGTGCCTCACCGCGAGAGACAAAGGTAGTGCTTATGTCATCATCCAGTCCTTGCATATGGATTACAGACATTATCGATCCACTTGGAGACCCATGATGATGTCATTGTGCCCCTACACCCACTTGGGGACACCATATGTGACTTGCTTGGATATTAAGGGGCCAACCCCTCATTCTCCTCTTTTCTGGCATTTTGGGGTAGTTTTAGCCACAGAAAATTAATTTGGGTAAGCCACATTCATTTTGTTAGTTTTTTCTTACTATTTCTTCAATTTTTCTAGGGTTTATGCAGCCA
>APFE030526255.1:9293-43279 GCA_000404065.3 Pinus taeda
TATCGACATATAAGATTGGGGTTGCAGTGCCCAAATATGTCTATAACAGTTGCCCCCTAAAGCATGAAGTCATAAATCTTTTGATGTCGGGTGAAATGCTTTATCATGAGGATCTGAGATATTCGAACTGGAAGGTGACCTGTATAAGATACAATACAGTACATCATCATCATATTATTTTCATGATCTAGCTGAGGCAGGCATTCCCATACTCAGCTCTATAAATTCATTTTCATGTACATAGAACAGATAATTGTCTGTAGTTGCAGACTGGAGAGTCATCATCCTTGGCTTAGATGACCATCTGTGTAGCTTCTGTGTCCATTTGATGTCTTTATGCTCTTGAATATATTGCAGATCGGATGGATGAAACTAGATCCGGGGTCTTCAAACTCATTCAATATTCGCTCGATGTACAAGTCGATCCATGTGAAGAGATGTTCTGAAGTCGAACATGGAAAGACATCCACTGATTACCAACAAATAATGTAAGTTGTTAACAGGTGCAAGAGGAATCACTGATAATGATGATGACCCTCAAGATACTATAATACAAGTTACATGGTGTGATTATATGATCCGATGTCAAACACCAGCAAAATCTTTTGGTCAAAGGCTAGTGATGTCAATCTGTCGCCAGAAGTGAGAAACTTGCCATTAAGGCATGCAAGCTTCAAAGTACTGAAAGGGTTGTTTCTAAGTCAACTTCTTGGATAATAAGTTGATGTCAACAAGAAGTGACCTGTCGTAGGAGGGCCTTAATGTATCCCACATCTACGACACGAAACAAAGCAAATTATTTTCTGGAGGTGAAAATGATCTCATGATACAAGGTTCAAGAATGGCGGTCATCAAAAATGGAGGGTGAAGGTATTGCAGTGGATGAGGCATTAACTGGATGGTGAATTCTCTAAATGACTTTTCGTGAACACATTGGCAACACTGAGATGGATTGGTAGCATTAACCCCGAAATATGCGTGGTATGGAGGACCAATGGTAATATGACCGGTGAATGGAATAACCCAACCTAACTCAATCATGGTGATGGAGTTAAAGTATCATGTTCAAGAGTGACCTACTACCAATAAAATTCTTCAATTTTTCTTCCCTTTCTCCCTAGTCATTGTTGACCAGTACCTCTTTATTTTTGTTAAGCTTGAGGAGGTGTTGTGTTGTACAACAACCCTGCATTTCATAAAATTTTTATCTTTAACGATAATATGAAATGGGTCCCTTTTATAGATGTGTGAATAAAATTGGTATCAACTCATCCTTCATCAAAAGGTCCGAAAGAAACAATACATTATAAACCTTTTGAATAAATATAAATCGGTCTAATGAAATAAATATATAATTCTTTATGATTGCGATAAAGCGATCGCAAGATCGCATATCGCAACAATAAGGGATGCATAATGCAAAGACCCATTGGTTTACCCCGATCTGAAAAGTGAATAACTATCGGTTATCGGGAAAGGCAAGCAAATGTAACAAAAGGCCCTCCCACTTTTCTCCGATGCAATATCGCTATCGGCAATCAGGGAATGTAGCACACACATGTTAAAGACACCTTTATAAAACACCCGATGCCGCCATTAGGGATCGGGGATTTTCCAATGGCACAAATATTACTGCTCAAGTATTTCTCCGATTCCGATTGCGATAAAGCTAAGCGCAAATTTCAAAATAGATTGAAAAGGCTTGCATGTATTATTTTAGATTATTATTAATAGCCTTCCTGTTCCGGATAGCAATTCACTTGTGATTATCCGCCAAAAAAATCAAAGCCACACTTGAATGAATTATTCAGCGAATAAACGATATGATGGGTATTTGCAATGATTGACAGGTTAAAGCGGCCAATTAATGGAGCAGTTATGCCAAGATCTCTCCTGAGATTGTATCTGCGGCAGTATTATTTTAATCCTTCATTATTTGTTAATTGATATAACTCTTTCATATTGGCTCGCACCACCTATTCTCTGCATTAAGTTCATTTTATTCCCTGCGTAGAGCTCCGTCGAAGCAACAAATTCAAGTGAAATGGGGAAGAAATCCAAGATATTTGCGGCAGCTTCAGCTCCTGCAGTAACAGGGAAATCTACCGCTGATCCAAGACCAAGCAAGAAAGGATTGATTGCAGACACTACCTGTCCTGGCCTCGGCAACACGAGCTGGCAAAGCATCTATAATCTAATTGAAGCTGAAGAGCCTGAAAAGGTATCTGTGCAAGCTATTGCAGATTCAACTAGAAAGTCAAGGACTTCCCTAAAGGATTTAGTCGACTCCTATCTACACCGAATAGCAGCTCGAGAGAAAATTCTTCCATATACAGATGTAGTGTGATGGGCAGTAAAGGAAATCCCTGTTATGAATAGAACACTCTGCACAGTCGACGGGAGAGTCTTCGGCTCGTTCCAACCTGATGGTTTGAGGAAAATGTATCACTTGCCTGAACCATAAAAGAAATACAATAAAGCATTTCTGGAGAAGTTCACAAGTGAGAATGAAACTGAATCGGCCCCTATTCGAGAATGGAGACAAAACCCTGCAAGGCACAAACACAAATCTTCGGGTAAGTACTCTGTCGATTCATTATGTTCTCCTTACTGTTACGCTTGGGAAATGATGTGTAGGATTTGGGGATTACATGATTCTGCAAAATTCACGATTCAAATGGTTCCTCTAATGGAAGCGGTAGTCAATAGTGAGATAATGGATTGGGGAAATATATTATCAGATAAGTTAGCCAGTACTATTCTTGAGTTTAGAAATAAAAATCGCGTTACCGATAGGTCTATTCCTCCATTTTATTTTAGTGCCTATATTTTAGATACTCTTTGTTTCAACTTTGAATTTTCTGTACTGGAGTGGAGATGGACTCCACAAGACCCCATGCCGATTCGCATTTATCACTAGAAGCTGTGGAAAGCACACTATAAGGACCACCTGTATCAAATTTGTAATGGTTTTATGTTGCCTATTTATCGTTCCATTTTTGACAAGCCTGCTCCGAAGATTTCTTCACAAGCAAAGATTGACCTAACCACTCTAAGAAACTGGTTCAGGGAGGATCAATTCACATACATAAGAGTTTTTGGCAACCTTGCCAAGCCTCATGCCCTTCCTCTGTACATACCCGACAAGCTGTTGGCCCGAGAATTGGACTATCAAATTACGTCCGCAGGAGCAACCGAAACTCTGAGGACTTCAAAAAAGCAAGTTTGGCCTCCTTTTCCTCTAAGATGCAGTGTTTATACTTTGCACGACTATAAGCATGCAAAGAAGGAAGCAGAAAAGATAAATATGCTAAATCTTGCCACCATTCCTAATAGGCGATTTGACCCAAGGAAAGTCGTCTACAATGTGCTTGAACAGTCCAAACTCACAAAGTTTGATCATAAGGAAGACGATTTTGATGACTTATTTTTTTCGGCGGAGTCATTATTCCAGGTCCAAGCACTGGCTAAAATGAGATATAACGACGGGCTAGTAGAATTTAATAAACTCAGAGAACAGAGGTTGCAAACTCTGCCTCTGGACTTACTAGCTACTACCCCGACAACACAATCAAGCGAGCCTGAACAGCGACTCATCGACAAACCTCCTGCTCCATCAAAGATTCTCGAGACAGATAAAGAGAAAGAAGATGAGGAAGTACAGAAGAAAGAGCAGGAGAAAATATAGGAGGAAGAGCAGAAAAAGGAGCAGGATAAGGGCAACATCTATTCCTCGAACTTTTACTGACCGTTATCCCGTTACCAGGAGTGGTCGTGGACAAATTCAAGGGCAGCATAATTCAGCAGCGCGCTCTCATAATTCTCAATCTCACACCGCTCGTTTTTAGTTCCCCTGTATACTCAGTAATTTCTCCTTCTTAGCTTCAGTCACCATTGAGCTTCGAGAGGATGCTTCTCGTCTGTTGCTATGACACCAGGGGTGTCTCTAGAGAGGATACTTTTGGTCTGGTTGCTGTGACACCACGGGTGTCTCTCGAGAGGATACTTTTGGTCTGGTTGCTGTGACACCAGGGTGTCTCTAGAGACGAGGCTGGAAGAGGACCAGGTGTTTTCTAAGGATTGTTTTTTATTCATCCTAAAAGCTTGACCAAGGAAAATGAGGAAAATGATTTACCAGGCAGAGATGAACCTCTGGTTCTTAGTGCAAACAAAGAAGTAACAAAGGAACACTAAAATCATAGAACTAACTTGACAAAGGAAAACCCAAATAAATAAAGACCATTTCCAAAGGTTTTATTTTGGTCTAAAATTTTTCTTTATAAATAATCAATTATGCAAAAATAAAATAAGTGAATACACCAAAGCTTTATGGTCATAAATCGAAAATATATTTCAAAAGACTTGATTCAAATGAAATGGCTCAATCTATTAAAAAAAAATCTATGTACTTGTTAATAGGACATCAAATTAAGTCGGGGATTAAATTGTTATTATTTAAATGGAAGTAATTTGAGATTTTAATATAGATTATATTGGAAAATAATACTTTATACTAGAGAAGAATATCACCAACATAGATTTATCTTAAATACTGATCACCAACATAGATTTATCTTAAATACTAATCTAATATGAGCTTAGAGAGATCTAATTCTTTTATATGAGATAATATTATTTAAATGTTTTGTATAGTTATTTAATTTTTTTATTTTTACATTTAAAAAAAAAAAAAAATTGGCCCACATGAGCAAAATTTCAACTACTATGTCGGACAACATTACACGTCATACAGGGCTATAGAATGAACCTCTCAGGCTTAATGAGAAGAATCATAGATTGTGAAAACCTAGAGTCAAAATATTTAAGTAACACAAAAACCCAATTTAAATTGATTATTTTACCTCAATCTTATTTTAATTAATAACTTTATTTCCTATTTTTATTCATTTTTATTTTCATCCCAGTCAAAATGCTAAACAAGGTAGAACATTACAACATTTCTTCCATACTAAAGTGGAGAGCACCTCTCAAGGCAACTATATATAATATTATATATAAAAATTAAATTTGGAATATAAAAGCAATATAATTTTAAATAAATATATATTAAAATAAATTTTAAAACAAATAAATACAAAAATAATATATGATTTGGTATTTGGCTTGGCAATGACCTTAAATTAAATAGTAATAATAATAATTATAAATACATTTTTATATCAAATTTATCTCATTTATGGTAAACCTTACTATTTTTTACCCAACAAAACTCTTTACCAGAAGTGTAGCTAAAAAACAAACAATGTATTCAAATAAAATAATTTTAAGTGCATAACCCTAAAAGAAATTATTTTCAATTTGGATTCTAAGGCATCCTTAACTTTTCCTTCCAATCCTCAGATTTTCCAATTATATGTTTAGGTAAGAACTTTTGAAGATGTGGTACTAACTGCTGGTAGGTTTTCCTAATGGATATCTTTCCCGTACTATGTTTAACGATTACTTTTATATCAACTTCTTGATTTCTGGTGAAAAGTGAGCATATCCATACAATTGCAGCAGCTTGCGTGGCAGGCATGGAACATAACCCAAAATTATTTTTAGCAACTGTTGTGGCAATATCTTCTGCACACTTCTTTTGTTCAGAATCAAAGTTGAGGACGTTGCATAGACGTATAATATGAGCCCGCAAATGTTGGGTAACCATTACTTCAACATTATCTCTACTCTTCAACATTATCTCTACTCTCCGTACACATTACTTCAACATTATCTCTACTCTTCAACATTATCTCTACTCTCCGTAACCATTACTTCAACATTATCTCTACTCTCCGTACATTTACCACCTTTATCATTTGCATTCACATGATCGGCAGGTTCCTCTTGTGGTTGAGATTGGGAGCTAGCGAGAAACAATGTAGGGCAAGCTGTCTTTGGAACAATCTTCGTAATAAATTTCAATGCTCTGAATATATCCTTCTTGTCCACGCTGGTTTTCTCTGCAACTTCTTCCATCGTTTTCATTTCGTCATGCTGTCTACCAGCAACGTAAAGGCATGCGGCATAGATAGCACTCTGGTTTTTCTTGCGTATATTTCCATTCGTTTCAATCAATTCTTTCATAATTATTTGGGCACGATCAATGACGTTGTCAGAAACTTTCAGAGCAGAGCCATAGTTGTGAATACCCAGGAGATGATCGATAACTGTATCCTCTTGTTTTCTAGACATGCATCTTTTTCCTCTTTCCATGTTGAACGAATCCGTTTCCACCCAAACAGTCCGTTAATTATCGAACCCAAACCTCGCGAAAGTATCTTGGAAGAACAAACGTTCTCAAGTTGTTTTCAAGCTCCTTACAACCTATATGCTTCACCCATCATAATTGTTATTTATTGCATGCCTGGAACGTCCAAATAATTTCCATTATCCTAGTCGGCCTGGCGTAGTGATCCCCGCAATTGTGGAGGTCAGATATTTGTCGGCTGGTTCTGCAAGATTTAAAGGAAAGTGAGAATAAAAAAGGTTTTATTAGGGCAGTCATATATTTCCAAACAGCTTAGGTTGTTTGTATATTTTGAAATAGGTTTATAAAAAAAAATTTAATTATCAATAGATTGTTCCCCTAATATTCTTAATAATAATTATTGTTTCAAAAGTAGTTATGTAGTTTGTTTTTCTTTAATTAAATTTAATGGTTGTTAAACAAATATTTATGAGAAACAAATAAACTTTTAATTCATTGTATATTTTAGATTTATAAAATTTAAAAATTAACTAATTTATAGTTTTATTTTTATTAATTTTTAAAAAAAATTATTATATAAAATTAAATAAATATATATTTTTAAAGAAATAAAAAGAAGATTATTAATTATGGATATTAGTCACATTTTAATATGGATATTTTTAATTTCTGAATTTTGTTACAAAACTATATGTCAATACCTTGATTTACATGCCTAAAAAAACATAACTCATTTCATACAACACTAGTTCATATGACATTTTTTAATTAATTAACTTAATTGAAAGAACAAGAAGTGCATAACTACTTTAGAAATAAATCTCAATTTTTGATTTGTGAATATTCAGTGGAGGCTAAATCCCTACCATCCATATAATAATTATTGGTAATTAAATTAAAATTTTAAAAGCCCTTAAAAATGTCATATGACCATTTATGAGATTTATGCTTTTTTTGGGTGTGTGGTATGAGTAACCCATGATAATAGAAAATGCTATAGTAAAACAACCTATTTATGACAAGAAATATTTTAAGGATGGAAGTTTATCTTAAAGTTTAGAAACCTTGGCCAATCTTACTACATCTAATATCCAAATTGTAAATTTTTTGTTGATATTTTTGTAGAAATATTTCAATTTCCAATTATTTAATATTCGTCGATATAATATTTTGGTGATTTTTATAGTGCACTATAAAATTTGGCCAAATAATTTTTACAAAAAATGGAAATTGGCTAGTTTTTTTTACTAAAAAACATGGAAAATTAACCCACCTACCAATATTAGCCCCTAAAATCACACAAATACAAAACTATCCCTAAAAATCACACCAAATTTTAAGTATTTTTGAACATTTTTTTCCTCGGAAAAAAATAAATAAATAAAAATAAAAAATAAATAAATAAAAATAAAAATTTCAATGAAATAATAATTACATTTTGTAGATTCAAAGTGCGTATGCATTCCTAGCCCAATGGGGCTCACATGCTCAAAAATATATAAATATCATTTTCTTCTTTGAAAGAATGACTCGTGGGCATATGTTCTGTTTAAAGGGAGACAATATAATCACCCACTGAAAGTGAAAACAATACATCAAATAAGTTTTTAAAAATTCATTTTACATGCCGAAAAACTTCATATACATGGACCTGTAAAGCTAGTCAATACTATAGGAAAAAGGAACATGATCGGACTGTTGAGAAATGACAACAATAAATTCCAGTTTAACCTATCTTTGAATTAAACTATGAATTAAATTCGAATTCTATTCTTATAGCAACTTAAAATTAGTCAATTAAGTTTATTAAACATACATAACTTAGGACATTT
Source organism: Pinus taeda (assembly GCA_000404065.3). NCBI lineage: Eukaryota > Viridiplantae > Streptophyta > Pinopsida > Pinales > Pinaceae > Pinus > Pinus taeda. The sequence goes on from APFE030526255.1 coordinate 17,337, forward strand.
GAGTTGGAAGTCTTTCTGTCACCATGTGTATGTTCCCCCTACTTTATGGGAGTCTTGTGTGAGTTAATTGTGAGTTGTAGAGTAGAAGACTCGGTTTCACGAGTTAGTTGAGTTAAATTAGTTCTCAAATTGATTGAGAGAACTAATATTGAGTTAGCAGTCAGTGGTGTAACTAATGAACCCCACTAGTGCTACTCTAGTTAACTGAATATTTACTTAGCAGAAACTCATGGATGTCGATTCTGAGAAAGACCCAGTTGAGAATATAGTGTAGGCATAGTGTACTATTTGTTTTAGGTTTTTCTGATTTGCACTGATAGTGCATCATTCAGGAACTCACCCTTGAGGGATTGCGCAATTTTTAGAGGCTTTATTTTCCTTTAAATACAAGTTATCCTCCATAGGGATTACACATTGGAATAGAAACTTGGAGAACATGTGAAGATGCTAAGCTTTGGCCTTGAGCTTCCTTACGAGATGGAGATTGAATTTGCTGAGTGTTGGGATTGTTATAGAGAGAACAAGTATTGTAATTTCATCTTGATTTCCTAGATTAATACAAAATAGATAGTGGGGTTTCGAGATGTGGCTTTCCTGGGATATTTATTGTGTTATATGCCTTTGATTCTCTTCCTCTATTGATTATTATTTTCTTGATGTTTATGGGCTTCCACTGTAAAGAGTAGAAGTAGATTTTTCTTTCTTGTTTTAGCAAATTGCATTAGCTTGTGAATCTACAAGATTTTCTACATGGTATCGAAGCTGAGAATGGTATACTAAAGGAGATTTCGAAGTTTTGAGTTTCTTGGTTACAGGTGAAAGTCAATTTTCAATACATAGTTCAGGATCGACATATGGCATTCCATGGGTTAAGGCTTGAGTATGCCTTGGAAGGCAACTGGAATTTCACAGCCTAGAGGGACAGGATAGAGGCTATGCTAGAGGATAATGGCTTGAAGTAATTTATTGAAAAAACAATTCCTAAGCCATCAATTAATGATGGACAGAACTTGGTCGAGTGGAAGAAGTGTGTGGTGAAGGCAAGGCAGATGATCCTTGAGAGAGTTCGAGATCATATTGTCTCGAGTCTCCATGCAAACGAAACCCCGCATGCTATGTGGAAAACATTGACGGACTTGTATCAGAATAGTACTGAACAAAGGAAGTTGGCATTGAAGGATAAACTTTGTAAAATCAAGATGGAGAAAGGCGAGACAATTCCAAAGTACTTGACCCAATTCACTTAATGTCGGGATGAACTTGGACGTTTTGGAATCACGGTTGCTAGGGAGGATATGGTGAGCCTTGGTCTTCTTGGACTCCCAAAGAGTTGACATAGTTATTAGGAATCTGTCAATGGTTGGGAGAAGTTTCCAAATTGGGAACAACTATGGTCAGATTTGATGTAGGATGAAATCAGAAGCAACACCAGGGATGGCTCTTCATCAAAGACTGATGATGAAAATAATTATGCCTTAGCGATTAAGCGAGGAAGGGGAAATGTAAAATTTCCCATTCCAAATTAGATTCTTATCATGGAGGTAAGAAGAAGGACATAACGAAATTTAAATGCTTTCATTGTCACAAGGTGGGACACTTTGCTACAAATTATCCATTAAAGAAGTCGAAGGAGAAGTCCTCAAGAGGAGCAATAGGTGAGGCTTTGGCCTCCCAATTCGAATTAGATTTTTACCTCGTTGCATGTATGGTGTCTTCAATGATGGGAAGTGTCTAGTACTTAGACAGTGGAGCTTCATTCCACATGACTAGCGAAAAAGAGTTATTTACTGAAATGGAGGAGAAAGATCTCAAGATGCATATCGAGATGGGTGATGATGGTAAGTATAGTATTATTGGTGTAGGCACAATTACTTTTTAGAGGGAGCATGTGGCTCCACTCAACTTGAAGAATGTTATGCATGTACCCTCACTGACGAAGAACTTAGTATTTGTTGCCATGCCTAAGGATAGAGGCTATGATGTGATCTTTTCGAAAGGAAAGGCATTCCTTCGACACATAGCCACGAGTCAAGTAAAGAAGATAGAGATTTGACTTCAAAATATCTATAAGATATAGGTAGAGGATTGTGCTGGTTTGAGTTCAAAAGAAAAAAAGATGTTAAGCTGAAACATTGATGAGTTATGGTACAAGTGATTGGGCCACTTGCATCATGGGGCTTTGAAGATATTGTAGCAAATCTCTACTGGTCTTCCCAAAGGTATGGTTGAGCAAGTTGATACATGCAAGGGTTGTACTTTGGGAAAATACAACAAGTTTTCCTTTCGAGATAGAGATAGTCAAGCAGAGTCTACTCCGTAGTGAGTCCATTCAGATCTGTGTGGACCATTCTTGACAGCATCCACGGCCAAACATAGGTATTATGTTATATTTTTTTATGATTATTCTCGTAAATGTTGGATCTTTGTTATGTAGAAAAATGATCAAACTTTCACAAAGTTTTGTGAGTTCAAAGAATTGGTAGAGAAATATTCTGGAAAGAATGTTAAAGCTCTATGGAGTGATAACAGTGGTGAGTATGTCTCCAATGAGTTTAAGAACTTCTATGCAGTGGAATGGATTAAATGAGAGTTGATGGAACCCCACAACCCTTAATAGAATGGGGTTGTCGAGAGGAAGAACAAGAGCATAGTAGGGGAAACAAGGGTGTTGTTGCATGATCAGGGCATACCACTACACTTGTGGTCTAAGGCATGCAACACAATGGTTTATGTTCATAACCGTAGCCCACATCGGATACTTGAGATGAAGAAACCAGAGGAGGCTTATTCTGTTAAGAGGCCAAATGTTGGTCACTTCAGGATTTTTGGGTCATCAGTTTATTTCCATATGACCAAAGATGCACGGAAGAAGCTTGAGCCAACATCAAAGTCGGGGATCTTTGTGGGGTATATTTATACACCCCATAACTATCGGGTGAACATGCTGACCATTCGGATGACAGTGGTTCGCAGGGATATTAGATTCGATGAGGAGAAGTCCATGCAGGTATTCCTTGAGAGGGAACTTGAGCTACATGCAGATGAGGAGCTTTTAGCTCCTAAGGTTGAGGTACCTTAGATTGATGTGGAGTAACCACATGCATAGGTTCAAAGAGTGGAAACATCAACTGAGGCAGAGTCTTCTAGAGAGGGAAGAAAGCACACTAAATAGGCTGACAAATTGTTGGATGATGCAAAGTAGAATGTAGGAGCACCCTCTTCTCAGCGCAGACAGAGGATACCACAAGAGAGGTACATAAGATACATGGTACTTATGGGTGCATGTGTTGTAATAGAGCCATCTTCCTTTAAGGAAATAGTGTAGCAGCCGGTTTGGGTTGATGCAATGGTGGAGGAGTATGACTCCATAGTTTGAAACAGTGTTTGGGATGTGGTCCCAAGAACGGAGAACAAGTCAGTTGTGAGATCCGTTGGCTTTACAAGGTAAAGAAAGCTGCATATGGTAGTGTGGAGAAGCATAGGGCTAGATTTGTGTTCCGTGGCTTTTCACAGGTAGAGGGGATTAACTATGATGAGAAATTTTATCCTGTTGCAAGGTACTCATAAATCAGATCTATTTTGCCACTATCAACATAGATGGGTTGGAAGATCCATCATATGGATGTGAAGGCTACCTTCCTCAATGGCATGATTGAGGAAAAGGTGTACATAGAGCAACCTAAAGGTTTTGAAACCTTGGACCATGAGTTGCATGTGCTCCAACTCAAGAGAGTGTTGTATCAGTTGAAGCAAGCACCTCATGCTTGGTACACCAGCATAGATAGCTACTTCACTGGGTTGGGCTTCACAAACATTCAAGCGAATGTGAACCTGTATCACATAGTGGTGGAAGGTAAGTTGTTGATCATTGTACTTTATGTAGATGATCTTATACTAACAAGTGATGAGAAGCTCATAAAATATTGCAAGGAGGACCTTGCAAGAGACTTTGAGATGAAGGACATGAGGATCATGCATTAATTTCTTGGCATGGAGGTATGGTAAGGAGATGGGGAGTTTTTTGTATCTCAGGGAAATTATACCAATGAGATACTCAAGAGATTCTGCATGGAGAGAAGTAAACCCATGGAGACTCCTCTAGATGGTAACTGAAGGAAGGAGGATGCTACTTCACGGGAAGTAGTGGAAGCTGCTATTTACAGGCAACTTGTGCGTTCACTCATGTACTTGGTGAAGACATGAATAATATGTGCTATGAAGTTAACTAGCTTAGTCAAGCGATGATTAGGCCTACCAAGTTGTATTGGAATGCGGCAAATCATGTATTGAGATACCTTAGAGGCACTACTCAGTTTGGGTTATTGTACAAACGAACAGAGGGAGTGAATCTTTAAGGCTTCAGTGATGCAAAATGGGCAGGAATTCCATCTGATAGGAAGAGCACATCAGGAGGGATATTTAGTATTGGGTTAGCGATAGTTTCTTGGTACAACAAGAAACATAGATTGCTTGCACTCAGTTCAGAAGAGGAAGAGTACATGGCTACAAGTCAGGCAACATGATGAGGAAGATCTTGTTTGGTTTGTTTTTTCAGCAGATGGATTCAACAGTGGTTTATTATCATAATCATAGTTGTATCAAGCTCTATGAAAATATAGTCTTTCATGATTGGTCCAAGAATATTGATATCCAGTGTCATCATCTTATATATTATGTATTGAGGTGGATCATGTTGTTAGATTACATTCCAAGAGAGGAGCAAGATGCTGACATCTTGACAAAGCCATTGTCAAGATGTAAATTTGAGTTTCATAGAGACAGGATCAAGGTAGTTGATAATCCCTTTCTTGTTGAGAGGGAGTGTTGAGAAATGGCAACAAGAAATTCTAGTTTAATTTGTCCTTGAACTTTTTTTTTGTAAACTATGGTGTTTCCACTTCTATTATTTACAATCATATTAAAACTGTACAAAAACTATGCCCTCAACCTGCCCTGAAGGGAAACCAGGTCTGTTGGGCATTCATAGTACCATATTATCATAGTTCGAAAATGTCTTACTATCAGCTTCACATAGCTTTCCAACATCCAATAACGAGCTCTAAACTATATACTGGTTTCCTATAACAGGACTACATCCCATAATAAAACTGCTTTTCAGAATGGTTTTTTAAATTCTATCACAAAAATAAAAAAATAAGCAGCTAAGACATTCTAATCTACCCAGATTTCTTGTTTTCCTCCTTCCTCCCACTTCGCCATAGCTAAATCCTTCAATAAGGCCGGACTTCTTCGATTTTATTGTTCAGGTTCCACATCATTTGTTGTAGGTTGTTCATTTCCTTTGCCATAGCAGGCATTCCGTGGGCGATCTCAGCCATCTCGACAGCTACCTGCTCCATAGCTCTGGCTAGCAAGTGTTTCGTAACCCAATACATGTGAAGGGCGCGTTTGTACAGGATCAGGCGTCCACACGTATTCCCCGAGTCTGGAAGCAATGTGCTCCATTCTTCCATTTCAGGGTCCGAAGGTTCCTCCAGGACACTGAACTCCATGGCGTCGATCATCCTCCTGATATCACTATCTGTCCCTTTGATATACACCTGCTCCGCATCCCTTGCTACCTATTCCATGGAGCGTATACCTCTCTTCTATTGATTACCAGCCCGAGTCTCTGGATCGCCTTGGGGTGCCTAACACAATCGACCACACCATCGGCTTCTCCTCTGGGACCCTCACTTCACCGTTTTGCCTCTACTACTCTGCCCAGTTTCGAATGTGCCTCTTATCTAGCCTTTCCCTTTCCCAATCTCTGGTTCTTCTTCCTCGACGCTGTCATCTTCCACCTACATCAGTTTCGGTTCTCCCCTGTTATTCCTTCTTCCCCCGTCATGCACATGCTGCTCTCTCCTTCCTCCTTCCGCCATGTTGCTTGTCTGGTAATGACCATTGGGTCTCTTGACTACCTGCCACCTTACCCTACTCCTCGCCACCTTTTCTGGTCTCAGAATGTTTGTTGATCATTCTGCTCTTCTTCTTAAATGACGTTCGCCACCTAACCTATGTTGTATCATGTATTCGCCATTGTTTCCTTCTCCATTGTTTCTCATCATGCCACCTGCCCTTTTTCTTGAGATGCGGTCTTCCTTGCTTGACGTCGCGTCCCTCCACCTAATGATTTCCCGCATTGATGGCACGTGTTGTTCTGAATGGCCCTTCTCCGATTCCTCCTGCCCGTACACCTCCACCCCAATCGAGGATTGATTATTTCCTCTGTCATGGACGTATGGATTCATTATTGTCCTGATTGGTTATTCTGTTCAAGTTCTCCCATCTTGTTCTAGCCATCTGTTGTGTCCAAATAGAGTCTACCTTTCCTTCCGGTTCGCTGCATCCCCAATTTTCCAGATAATCGGCAGGTTTATTTCCCTCTCTTCTTACATGATGGATAATCATGTACTCTATTTGCTTCATAGCTTCCTCAAGGTCCTGGATAAGACTAGCTGTCCTCCAGCTTTTGGACACATGTTCCCATGATTTGCCTTGATTTAATTTCCTGATTGTCTCGATCACCAAATTTGAGTCCCCTTCCATTTCATGTTTCATATAACCATTCCTAATAGCGATCCTGATCCCTTGATACGCCGCCATGAATTCGTCTTCGTTGTTGCTCATTATACCTCCTCTATCTGCATAGATCCATCTGGTCTGTCCTTGGCTATCTCTGAAGATCCCACCATAACCCGCCTGACCTGGGTTTCCCTTTGACGCTCCGTCAAAATTGAGCTTAATGAAGCCTTCCTGGGGGCGTATGAATACTACCGGGCTTTGGATTTTGAAACTTGTGTTTTTGTAGTGTTAGGGAAAACCATCTCTGGTTGCACGTTTAACTTTCTTATAAATTTGTCCTTGAATTAAACTATGAATTAAATTTGAATGAAATTCTATTCTCATAGCATCTTAAAATTAGTTAATTGAGTTTATTAAACTTACTCAACTTAGGAAATTTGAGTTGGAAGTCTTTCTGTCGTTGTGTGTATGTTCTCCCTACTTTGCAGGAGTCTAGTGTGAGTTAATTGTGATTTGTAAAATAGAAGACTTGGTTTCATGAGTCAGTTGAGTTAAATTAGTTCTCAAACTGATTGAGAGAACTAATAGTGAGTTAACAGTCAGTGTTGTCCCTAATGAACTATGTTAGTGTTAGTGTCTTCACACTACCATCAATGATCAAAATTTTCTCTTTTTCATTTCATAGTAAGAGTCTCATTCTGACGAGATTGCATTTCATTAGGTCATGGATTCACTGATGGTAGGGTTTACTTCAGTTTTTTCCCTCATGATATATACCTGCTGACCTCCTTTCATACTTTCATTCATGATTTATATTCATTCTTGTAGTTCATTTTATTTCCTAGTGTTTGGGTTCATTAGGTTTAGGGTTTTCCACTACAATCAAAATTCAGTGATTATTGCTAATAATGGTCAGCAGAGACATGAGGAGGTCAATAATGATCAGAAAAGTCATAATTTTTTAATTTGTAAGCTTAATGAAGTTCTCACCTCAAAACTAGTTTTGAGGTGAAAACAGAGTGTTTATATTTTATTTTTTAAATTTGATGTAATTTTAATGTTCCCATATGTAATAATGGTCCCATGTTGCTCCTGGAAATCTGGTGATCTTTCAAAAGTACTACCACTACAAAAAATCAAATAATTTGAGCATCAATCCACCTATCAAAGCAAAGAAATCAAGCATCAAAAAATAGAGTATTGGAAAAACAGATAGACATTATAAAAGTGGGTTTTCACCAACAAAAATAAAAAAGTGAAACCTATATAAATCCATCCTTCTATTTATCTTTTCATTGTGTTAGATTTGAAGTTCAAAGTGCCAAAAGGAGAGCTAAGGGTCGATTTCAAGCATTATTGGGCAAACGCAAGTCAGTTCTTGTGTTTTTGGACAAAATTGATCGGCGCTACACTTTTAAGGAGGGCGTTGTGTTTTTAAGGTGGCACTGCGCACCTGGAAGCATTTCCCTGTGTAAATTTACATGGGTGTTGCGCTTTCAGAGTGGCACTGCACTTCTGCCTAGCCAAGCTCCAAATCACCCAAAACATTTTACACTTGCCAAATTCACATCAAAATCATCAATTTTTCTCTCTTGAAAGTAAGTACAATCATCATATCTTATGATCTAGGGTTTGTTTGCCAAGTTTGGTGTTTAACATTCTTAAAACTAAACCCTAGATTCTAGGGTGAAACCCTAGTTTTCCTCACTTATCTATTGTTTCATATGCCCTATCTACTTTCCATTATTCCCTAGACCCTATTCCCACATACCATATTTCCTAAATCCCATTCCCCTCATACATTATCCCTAATTCCTACTTACAATCTCCATTAACCCTACAAACCCTAATCACTCTTCCTAAAACCCTACTCATCCCTAAAAACTTTTTCACTCATCATACTCTCACATATTCCTTCATCTTCACTCTGTTCATTTCATTCATCCACCCTATCCTATCATTATCCATAAGCGTTCACAGCCACAGAAAAACAATGGAAAGAGACAGTGAATATGACTATGAGGAAGAGACACTCAGTGATAGTTCTATGGAGAGACATAAGCAACAGAGGAAACCTCATAAAGGAGGAAGAATTATTAGAGAAGAGCCCACTAATTTGATGGAGTTACAAACTTTCCCACTTGCCATCTCTTGCTTTAAACATCAAGCGTGCTTTGATTTTTGTGAAATGATAGAAAAATTCAGGTTTCACCATGAGTTGGCTAGGCTATTTGTGACTCATTTACACAATAATGAAGTAACCCTTGCTAGGATAACCTTCAACATATCACCAGTTGTCATCTTAGAGGCTACAGGAATTCCAGATGTGGGTGAAAATTGGTACAAAGGTCAGGATATTGATCAGGAGTACTATGCACCTTACATCAAGGTTAAATACAGAGATCAAATGAAGAGAGTATTCCCTTCAAGTTTTTGGAAGACGAGTATGCCCCATTGATGAAAATCATTATCAAGTACTTCAGTTAGGAAGGTAGGTTCTCCTGGTTGTATGCCTATCACATTATAATCCTCACGCATTTCACTAGAGTAAAGATGATGAATCTCCCTTACTTCATGTTTAGAAAAATTGAGAAGATGTTACATATTGTACAAAAGAAGCCATACCCCCAATAGTTGAGTAGAATGTACCATTACTCTTTGATTAAAATCATTTTTCTCCACCATCTTAGTTTCCTAAACATTCCATGGGATACTTTCATTACTCATGAGATGTTCAAAGGCCCACAAATATTTTCATCAATGCATCAGGAAGAAGCTGGACCATCTAGTCATGGAGAAAAAAGGGAAAAAGTCAAGGATTCTGAAATTGTTGGAGTGCCAATTTTTGTGACATATCAGAGGGGTACTAGGAAAAATTTTGTATTTGCTAGGCAAGTATTATCTCCACAAGGTGTGGAAGGGGCCTTGCCTTCATCATCAAGCTTGTTTCCAGGAAAACTAGTGTCTTTTCGATCTGCTAGTCCCACTAGAATTGGCAGTTATCCTAGAAACAAACAATCAAAGAAATTTTTGATTTCCTCTATGTATGATAGATAAGAGAGAAGCAAAGGGACCAACCTGGATATTTCACTTGAATCCTTGCTTTATTTCTCTCCCCCTTGATAGAACTTGCAACTCCTCTCCTACTTGTCCCACTTAGAGAATACCTGTAGAAACAAAGTAACAAAACACCATCAAAGCATCTCGATCTATTATATCATAAACAATGCAGAATCAGAAATACATTGAACATACAATGGCATTCACAAATGACAATATTCACAAGTACACGATTGTATGGAGGAAAACTCAAAGAACTTTATTGAAATAGAAGGGATAATTACAACCCAACTGTCTGATCCAGCATCATCCTCCCAGCATCAAAGCCCTCTTCACCTCATGAAAAGTAAGATCACCCAACACTAAAATGTCCTTTCTCAAAGACAAACTATCAGCACTTCCTTACAAATTACAAAATTCCAGTCTCCAGATCTCTCAGATGAGGGATCCATTTATAGATTTCTGCAAAGGTGTGAGTCATCTTTCGGTTTTTTATTAGTTTCATTTCACTTGTAGTTCTTGGTTCCACTTGGAGATTTCTTGGATCTCTTACTCATCCCTGGGCAAATTCAGAGAGGCAAGTGTCATAGGAGAATTTTCTAGAAGATTCCATGAGCGTCCACTTAGCAAACTGTCTTGGACATTTGTCCATTCTCGTTCATCGCACCCCACGGAAGGCCTCTTTAGTATGCATCACACCTAGCTAGTGGAGGAGTCAGTATGCATCGCACCCTGATAGTGGAGTAGTCAGTATGGTCCAATTTTGGGCAGTTCTAAGTGGTTTTTCAGGTGGAACTTCTGGGGAATGATGTAATCAATTGACCATGATCCTTTAGGGTATAAAACAACACTTTTAGGGGTTAAAGAGCCCGTGGTTTATCGACATATAAGATTGGGGTTGCAGTGCCCAAATATGTCTATAATAGTTGCCCCCTAAAGCATGAAGTCGTAAATCTTTTGATGTCGGGTGAAATGCTTTATCATGAGGATCCGAGGTATTCGAACTGGAAGGTGACCTGTATAAGATACAATATAGTACATCGTCATCATATTATTTTCATGATCTAGCTGAGGCATGCATTCCCATGCTCATCTCTATAAGTTCATTTTCATGTACATAGAACAGATAATTGTCTGTAGTTGCAGACTGGAGAGTCATCATCCTTGGCTTAGATGACCATGTATGCATCTTCTGTGTCCATTTGATGTCTTTATGCTCCTAAATATATTGCAGACCGGATGGATGAAACTAGATCCGGGGTCTTCAAACTCGTTCAATATTCGCTCGATGTACAAGTTGATCCATGTGAAGAGATGTTTTGAAGTCGAACATGGAAAGACATCGACTGATTACCAACAAATAATGTAAGTTGTTAACAGGTGCAAGAGGAATCACTGATAATGATGATGACCCTCAAGATACTATAATACAAGTTACATGGTGTGATTATATGATCCGATGTCAAACACCACGCAAAAAATTTTGGTCGAAGGCCAGTGATGTCAATCTGTCGCCGGAAGTGAGAAAATTGCCATTGAGGCATGCAAGCTTCAAAGTACTGAAAGGGTTGTTTCTAAGTCAACTTCTTGGATAATAAGTTGATGTCGACAAGAAGTGACCCATCATAGGAGGGCCTTAATGTATCCCACATCTACGACACGAAACAAGGCAAATGATTTTCTGGGGGTGAAAATGATCTCATGATACAAGGTTCAAGAATGGCGGTCATCAAAAATCGAGGGTGAAGGTATTGCAGTGGATGAGGCATTAACTGGATGGTTAATTCTCTAAATTACTTCTCTTGAACATATCGGCAACACTGAGATGGATTGGTAGCATTAACCCCGAAATATGGGTTTATGGAGGACCAATGGTAATATGACCGGTGAATGGAATAACCCAACCTGACTCAATCATGGTGATGGAGTTAAAGTATCATGTTCAAGAGTGACCTACTACGAATAAAATTCTTCAAGTTTTCTTCCCTTTCTCCCCAGTCACTGCTGACCAGTACCTCTTTATTTTTGTTAAGCTTGAGGAGGTGTTGTGTTGTACAACAACCCCCCATTTCATAAAACTTTTATCTTTAACTATAGTATGAAATGGGTCCCTTTTATAGATGTGTGAATAAAATTGGTATCAACTCATCCTTCATCAAAAGGTCCGAAAGAAACAATACATTATAAACCTTTTGAATAAATATAAATCAGTCTTATGAAATAAATATATAACTCTTTATGATTGTGATAAAGCGATCGCAAGATCGCATATCGCAACAACAAGGGATGCATAACGCAAAGACCCATTGGTTTACCCCAATCTAAAAAGTGAATAACTATCGGTTATTGGGAAAGGCAAGCAAATGTAACAAAAGGCCCTCCCACTTTTCTCCGATGCGATATCACTATCGGCAATCGGGGAATGTAGCGCACACACGTTAAAGAAACCTTTATAAAACACCCAATGTGATAAGGTGTATCGCCATCGGGGATCGGGGATTTTGCAATGACACAAATATTACCACTCAAGTATTTCTCCGATTCCGATTACGATAAAGCTAAGCGCAAATTTCAAAATAGATTGAAAAGGCTTGCATGTATTATTTTAGATTATTATTAATAGGGCTTCCCGTTCCCAATAGCGATTCACTTGTGATTATCCGTTAAAAAAATCAAAGCCACGCTTGAATGAATTATTCGGTGAATAAATGATATGATGGGTATTTAAAATGATTGACAGGTTAAAGTGGCCAATCAATGGAGCAATTATGCCGAGATCTCTCCTAAGATTGTATCTGCGGCAATATTATTTTAATCCTTCATTATTCGTTAGTTGATATAACTCTTTCATATTGGCTCGCACCACCTATTGTCTGCATTACGTTCATTTTATTCCCTGCGTAGAGCTCCGCCGAAGCAACAAATTCAAGTGAAATGGGGAAGAAATCCAAGAGATTTGCGGCAGCTTCAACTCCCACAGTAACAGCGCAATCTACCGCTGATCCAGGACCAAGCAAGAAAGGATTTATTTCAAACACTACCTGTCTTGGCCTCGGCAACACGAGCTGGCAAAGCATCTATAATCTAATTGAAGCTGAAGAGCCTGAAACGGTATCTGTGCAAGCTACTGCAGATTCAACTACAAAGTCAGAGGCTTCCCTAAAGGATTTAGTCGACTCCTATCTACACCGAATAGTAGCTCGAGAGAAAATTCTTCCATATATAGATGTAGTGTGATGGGCAGTAGAGAAAATCCCTGTTATGAATAGAACATTCTGCACAGTCGACGGGAGATTCTTCGGCTCTTTCCAACCTAATGATTTGAGGAAAATGTATCACTTGCTTGAACCACAAAAGAAATACAATAAAGAATTTCTGGAGAAGTTCACAAGTGAGAATGAAACTGAATCGGCGCCTATTCGAGAATAGACACAAAACCCCACAAGGCACAAACATGAATCTTCGGGTAAGTACTTTGTCGATTCAATATGTTCTCCTTACTGTTACGGCGGGGCAATGATGTGTAAGATTTGGGGATTACATGATTCTACAAAATTCACGATTGAAATGGTTCCTCTAATGGAAGCGGTAGTCAATAGTGAGATAATGGATTGGGGAAATATATTATCAGATAAGTTAGCCACTACTATTCTTGAGTTTAGAAATAAAAATCGCGTTACCGATAGGTCTATTCCTCCGTTTTATTTTAGTGCCTATATTTTAGATACTCTTTGTTTCAACTTTGAATTTCCTGTACTGGGGTGGAGATGGACTCCACAAGACCCCATGCCGATTCACATTTATCACCAGAAGCTGTGGAAAGCACACTATAAGGACCACCTGTATCAAATTTGTAATGGTTTTATGTTGCCCATTTATCGTGCCATTTTTGACAAGCCTGCTCCGAAGATTTCTTCACAAGCAAAGATTGACCTAACTGCTCTAGGAAACTGGTTCGGGGAGGATAAATTCACATACATAAGAGTTTTTGGCAGCCTTGCCAAGCCTCATGTCCTTCCTCTGTACATACCCGACAAGCTGTTGGCCCGAGAATTGGACTATCAAATTACGTCTGCAGGAGCAACCAAAACTCTGAGGACTTCAAAAAGGCAGGTTTGGCCTCCTTTTCCTCTAAGATGTGGTGTTTATACTTTGCATGAATATAAGCATGCAGAGAAGGAAGCAGAAAAGATAAATATGCTAAATCTTGCCACCATTCCTAATAGGCGATTTGACCCAAGGAAAGTCGTCTACAATGTGCTTGAACAGGCCAAACTCACAAAGTTTGATCATAAGGAAGATGATTTTGATGACTTATTTTCTTCGGCGGAGTCATTAGGTCCAAGCACTGGATAAAATGAGATATAACAACGAAGGGCTAGTAGAATTTAATAAACTCAGAGAACAGAGATTGCAAACTCTGCCTCTGGATTTACTAGCTACTGCCCCGACAACACAATCAAGCGAGCCTGAACAACGACTCATCAACAAACCTCCTTCTCCATCAAAGATTCTCGAGACAGATAAAGAGAAATAGTATGAAGAAGTACAGAAGAAAGAGCAGGCGAAAATACAGGAGGAAGAGCAAAAAAAGGAGCAGGATAAGGGCAACGAAAATATCAATGTGGATACCCAGATTGATCTGAAACTACTCCAAGAATGGCAGCAATTTGACTCCATCATAAGCAATCTGGAGGGTCCAAAAGCTGCTGATACATCCAAAGCAACAGATACATAGGATACAGTGTCAACAAAGGTTCTAAATGAAGGAACTAGCGGCCTACCCCCTAGTACAGAATTAGAAATAATTCCAAAGGATCCCTCGGATAAAATCATTTTGCAAGTGGAGGACATACCTCCATTAGATGTCTTTTACAGTCCAAAACATAGGGCTGTAGTGAAACGACAGCAGAAAAGGAGAAGACTTGATCAACCTTCCCTATTTCCAGAGAAAACAGAGACAGCCAATGTAGTTTGGAAAGAAGAGTTTGATCCTTCTGATGACCTAACGAAGCTTTCCCAGTATGCTAGAGCTTATTCGGCAACCACCATGGACAAGGCATCAGATGTGAGTAATCTACTAAAAGAAAAAGACCAGGTAATTATTTTGTTGCAAACAAAGCTGTCTGAAGCACAACAGAAAGTTGAACAATTGGAACAGAAATTGTCAACACAGTAGAAATTAAATAATCAATTGAATAAGTAGTTGCTTGAAGAAAAACAAAGAATAGACTCAAGTGCAATTCAAAAGCAAAAATAATTATCAGAAGCATTAGCAAAGTTAAAGACGATGAATGAACTAATGGCAAAAACCAAAGATGAGCAAATTGCTCAGCTATCACTTCAAATAGAGAAGTTCAAGAGTCTTCCACAACCTTCCAATTTCAGAACAGAAGCACTACAGATTAATAAGGCATTGGTGACACAGATAAGATTGTTATGTCATAATATTTCTCAGGTTGAGCCCCTTTGTGATATAACAGCATCGATAATCGATAAATCAGTTGATGCTAGACAGGATTTAGAGCAGGCCGACGAGACCCTGACAAATTTTCTTGCTTAGCAAGACACCAGTGAGGGACAGGCAGCAAATCTACCCAAAATCCTAGAATCACATAAGGAAATCCTATTCTTAGAATGGCAGTCTCAGTTGATGAAGGCAGAGAGAGAATTTTCTAGATGAGGATTATCTACAAGTAACTTAATTGATTTAATAAATAACACTCTCTATCTATCTAGTATGATTTCACAATGTACCCCAGGTAAATTTCTATCAGCTAAGACATTGGAGCAAGCATACAATCATGAGTTGGAAAAGAATGGAAGGTTAATCGCAGGTATTCAAAGTTTAACTTGGGACACCTATTGGTTGTTCCTAGTAAAACCATACAACCAGAGAGCCACCCTCAAGTGTCTAACCGATGCGATCGGTTGTATCATTCCCGAGATACATGATGCCACATATTCGGCTCAGCTCCATTCTTGTCTCAGCCGCCCTCCAGAATTGAAACCGATGCTTGCAATCTGCCAACTTAGTTCAAAGGGAGAACAACAGAAGTGATGAATCATGCTACCGATTACCAACAAACCTGTTGTGGAGAAGATATTCAAAATCCAGTTGTACCAATTAAATAGAATTTTATTTTTGTAGTTAGTTAGTTTAATTAGTATTTATAAACCCTTTCATGCATTTAGAAAGGGTCCTTAGTTTTTGTATTAGACTAAAACCTGGAAGTTGCACTATTGTACTTCCGGTATATTTTTTATAAAGACTGGGCCATTATTCCAAATTTTAACGAAGAAGCTTTTATGTGGATGTGCACTATTGCCTTGATATGAAAGTATCTCTGAGTTGGAAAAGGAATTCGAATTGCGATTGATATCGGGAATAATTTACAGCACATATGGTACTACTATCTATGATCTAGTTTCATTCTTTTATGTGAATCGTTATTTGATTACTCTTCCTATCAATGAATATATGTATGTGTTTTCAACAGCATTCCTTGTATTTTTCACTATTGGACGTTTAAGGGATGTTATTCTTTTAATCATATATGTATCATTGATATATAAAGGATAAGTGTAACAATGTTTTATTGATTACTTTGTTCAACTATTTGAACAAAGTAATTATTATATGAATGAATGTCTTTGTTTATCAAATAGAGTCATCTATATGCTTATTTGTGAATAGAGATTATCAAACGTTGGACTTAGAAATAGAAATTTCCCGGGATAGAATAGTTATTCATATTTTTACCTTTTAGATTAAATCATTCATCCATTACCATTTTATTAGAAAACCACTCACTCATCCCTCCCCTTTTTATTCATCATTGGGAAACTGGTCCCATTATTTCCAGTCGGAGCCACCACACCAAACGGAAAAGGCGCTGCATTAAGGTCCAGACCGGGTGGTTTTCCCCGATGTTGTTGCAGTGATTTTCGAGGCATCAACATTTTTGGCGCTAGAAGGAGGGCATGAACTATGAATGGCGAGTAAATTAAAATCTATAGACCATTCTGAGAGTAAATATCCCTCCACCTCACCTCAGACCTCCCGTTTGCATTCTGGGACACCAGTATTCAAACGAGAAGAAGAGGAATCAACTACCACTACTCAATCCCATCATACTCTAGAACGATTAAGTCCTGAGTCTCCTGAAGTTTAGTCTCTCATCCAAAAACTTCAAGGCTTTTCGATATCACCACAGAAATCTGAAGTCTCTCAAGGCAGTGAGACTTCCTAATTCAATCTACCTCACCCTCTCACCAAACTTCAAAGTGGAAAGCTCGGTATTGAACCTACTGAGTTGCCTTTACCGAAAATGAAAAAGGCTAAAAAGAACACTGAAGGATCTGACAGTGAGACCTTTTCTTCATCATCCTCCATTTCATCTTCTCCAGGGCGAAGTCAAACATCCACTCCCCCATTACATATTGTTGTTCAGCAAGGATCACCAACTTCAACATCCCAACCTATTCAATCTTCAATACCAACTCCTCCCCAAACACCTGGAATTTCATCGGCAATTGTTATTAGTTCTAAGATGGCTCAGAATCCATGGAATAGTCCTGGTGCGGTCACTATGCCTGCACCATTACATCCATTACCTGATTATCCTGAGAAACGATTGCCAAAATTTAATCCAGATGCTGGAACATTAGCCGAAGAACATATTAACAATTTCATGTTATCAGTTAATCTAAAAGGAGTAACAGAACAAGATGTTGTCGTTAGGCTTTTCCCTTACACTTTATGAGGATCAGCTGGGTCTTGGTATTTTTTCCCTACCCTCTGGATCCATTACCAACTGGAACATCTTTCAAGAGCAGTTTCTCACTAAGTATGGCGATGATAGATCTTTAGCGACACTAAATAATGATCTTTCGAATCTTAGGATAGAATCTAGAGAACCTATCAAGGAGTTTAACTCCCGATTCAATAAACTCTTGAATAAGATTCCAACCGACTCCAAGCCAAGTGAGCAAATTAGAAGCGAGTGGTATATAACAGCCCTACCTTCAAATATAGCCATTTTTGTAGATAGAGCTGCAAAACCAACTTTAGCCAAAAACATGAAAGAAGCGCTTGCTGTAGAGAAACACATTATTGCTTTATAAAAGAAAGCTGCTCTTGAAGATAAGAAATCCAAAAAAGTTTCTTTTAAAGATGATTCAAAGAAGAAAACCCCTAAAGATCCATATGATATGGAGGGTCTACAAAAGGTCCTCAAAACAATCTCAAATGAAATGGTTGAAATCAAAAAACAAGTAGCACAAACTTCAAAAAAAAATCCATTTAGGAATTTTAAGAAACCTGAGTCAAAACCACCAAATGTTATATCTAATGCAGACTCAGATCCTGAAGAGGAAGAATAAGATGAAATAGTTTTACCATCCGATGAACCCAAAGAAGAGGAAGTTGTTGAATGCCATGGAATGTGGGACTTCATTTTACCCAACTCCGATACAGAAAATGAACAAGAAGCTTTTCCTGTGAGTTCCAGGAGTAAAGGTACTTCTGAACCTGTTCAGTCAATTTCACACAAAAGGAGTGCAGGTACCACTACTACAAAGGAAAAAGTTCCCACAAAGAAATCAACAGCAACAACACCCCAAAATCAACCATCATCACCAAATATACCTTCAACATCTAAGACGTTAGTAGTATTAGATTCAATGGATTACAATATTATTGATGATATGAAGAAGACAAAGGCAAACATTACTATGTTTGAACTTAGAAAACTCAAACATCAGCAGAAATTGCTTCTTAAGGAACCAAATGTAGTACCTTCTTCACCTCTTCCTAGTGTTGTGATCTCTAAGGGTGCTAATGACTCAGGTCAACTGCCTTCTGGGAGAATTGAAGCTACTGATACAATTTTAATCGGAGACAGATCAAATTCCCATACTCCCCCTTTCCTCTTGACCTATGACATCTATAATCAAAATATACACAAATGTTTGATTGACTCAGGGGCATCCTCTAATATAATGCCAGCTTCAGTTTGTTCCAAACTAAACATTGAACCCCAAAAGTTTGCAATTCATATTGTACAGTTGGATAGAACCAAGGCCCAAGTTTTAGGGGAAATCAACTCTGTAACTATCAGGTTATCAGCTGATCCATGAGTGGTTCAGAGAATTGATATTTTAATTGCCGATATACCTGAATTTTATGGTTTAATCTTGAGTAGGGATTGGTCTGAGAAACTCCACGGTTATATTTCTATCGATTGGTCCCATATGTGGCTACCCTATAAAGGAAAGCCAAATCAAATCAAAATTGATCAAGAGAAAAATATGACCCATACTGTCACTGAATTTGAACAGGAGAATCAACCAATAGCAATTAATAACAATATTTTGGGGAATTACTCTTCCGAATCATTCTTTGGCAATTTCACTGCCCAACCATCTCCCTTCTCAGTAAATAATTTCACATCCCAAATTGAAAAATTTTCACAAACCGATAGATCAAGATGTGTCAATATTGCTGAGAAAACTGTAAATAAAATTGTTGATAATTCTTTATTTTGGTCACTATACTTTGATGGGTCTAAATCTAGTGAAGGTGCAGGAGCAGGGTGTATTTTAGTTAGCCACGAAGGAGAAAAAACTATGTTATCATGTAGATTGGAATTTGAATGCACAAATAATACAGCTGAATATGAGGCCTTAGTTCAAGGACTATATAAAGCTATTGGTCTCAAAGTTCAATATTTGAAAGTTTTTGGTGATTCAGAAATTGTCATAAAACAAGTTAGAAATACAATTCACTGTCTTTCTAGTCATCTCAAACACTATTAGTCTTTGGTGCAGGAACTCATATCTCAATTTTTAGCATTCAATATTTCTCCTATTCCTAGATCCCAGAATGTAGCAGCAGACTTGCTAGCTAATGTTGCTTCTAAACTCCTACCTTCCGAATATTACAACCCAGACAGATTTTCAGTAGAGTTAATTTTTAGACCATCAATTCCCGACAATGTCACCAATTGGCAAGTGTTCAATCATGATGAAGACATTTTAAATTTCTTGACTTCCGACAAGTTCTACGACAATCAAATCATTGATGAATTTGATCATGACCTTCAAATGAAGGAAAAGCACGAAGAAAACTCAATACCAAAACCAGTGGTTAAGCTAGAAGATCTTTATGATATTAAAGACAGGTTTAAATAGGTGACCAATTCAAAGCTCCAAAGTTCCACTTTAAGATTTGAATTGATAAACTTAGGTACTGAGGAAAACCCTCAAAACATCAATTTGGGATTAGGACTTTCTTTGGAAGAAAGAACAACATTCATTAGGTTATTACGGAAAAATAAATATGTCTTCGCTTGGAAATATGATGATTTGAAAACATACGATGCATCGATCATTCAACATACTATTCCAATGCTTTCTGAACAAAAACCAGTCCAACATAAGTTAAGGAAAATCCATCCTAACCTAGAGAGTCAAATAAAAACCAAACTAAATAAACTCTTGAAGGTTAAGATCATTTTTCCTATCCGACATTCAAACTGGGTCCCCAATATGGTGCCTATTAGAAAGAAAAATGGCGACATCAGGATTTGCATAGATTTCAGAAATCTTAATAAAGTAAGGCAAAAGGATAACTTCCCTTTACCTACCATGGAGCAGATACTCCATTCAATAGCTGGTTCTGAGTTAATGTCCTTTTTAGATGGTTTTTCAGGGTATAACCAGATTTTGGTCCATCCTGATGACAGGCTTAGAACTACCTTCAGAACTAAATGGGGAACTTATGCTTACCAAAAAATGCCTTTTGGACTTATCAATGCAGGAGCTACATTCCAAAGAGCAATGGATATAGCATTCAAAGGATTGATCAATAAAACAGGAGTTGTCTATTTAGATGATATTACTGTATTTTCCAAGAAAAGGTCTAATCATTTACATGATTTAAAACAAATCTTTGAACGCTGCAGAAGGTATGGTATCTCGCTCAATCCAAAAAAGTCATTTTTTTCTCTTAATCAAGGAAAGCTCTTGGGCTTCATTGTTTCCAAAGATGGTATTTATATTGATCCAGATAGAATTAAAAAGATTTCCGATATTCCATTCCCTCATAACAAAAAATCCATGCAGTCATTTTTGGGTCAAATTAACTTTTTTAAAAGATTCGTTCTAGATTTTTCCCAGATTATTTTACCATTGCAAACAATGATTAAGAAAATTTTGGTGTTTAGATGGCGATCTGCAGAAAAAGAGGCATTTGATTCTATCAAACAATCAATAATTAACGCCCTTGCTTTAAGCACTCCCCTTTTTTCAAATCATTTCATACTGTATACTCTCGCATCCACCTTGTCTTATGCAGCAGTGCTGACTCAGATTAATGATAAAAAAATTGGAGGCTCCAATTTCATTTTACAGCTCAAATCTTCAAGGTGCTGAACTTAACTATTCAGAAGTTGAAAAGCAAGCCTTTGCTGTGTACAAAGCTGTCAAACACTACAGACCCTTCCTTTTAAAAGCTCACACAAAAGTTATAGTTCCTTTTTCAGCAATAAGACAATTACTATTTCAAAGGGAAGTAGGAGAAAAAAGGGCAAATTGGGTCACAACATTACAAGAATATGACTTAGAAATCAAGCCAGCAAAGATTGTCAAAGGCCAAGGTTTTTGCAGGTTATTAGTAGGAGCATCCAATATTCAAGAATTAGAAGGTACATAACACACTGAAGAAATCAATCTAAAAAGTATCACAGATCCTGAATCACAATATGCAGAGTTGATTTTCTATTTAAAAAATGGAAACGCACCTTCTAATCTTTCCTATAAAAACAAATGTGCGATTAGATTAAAAGCGAAAAACTTCATAATTGTAGATGATGTACTTTTTAGGTGGACTTATGATTCAATTTTATTAAGATGCCTAGAAAAACCTGAAGCGCAAAAAGTTTTGCAAGAGCTACATGATGGACCATCAGGAGGACATTTTGGAGCTAATACAACAGCCCACAAAATCATTCATGCTGGATATTATTGGCCCACCATGTTCAGAGATACTCACGAATACGTAAGGAAATGCCGAAGTTTTCAAATCTCCAATGGAAGACAACGAAAACCAGCTTTCCCTTTGCAACTAGTCAACATTGAACAACCTTTCGAGCAATGGGGATTGGATATCGTTGGGGAAATCACTCCACAGTCATCCAAACAACATAAGTATATCCTTACTGCTACTAATTACTTTACTAAGTGGGTTGAAGCAATTCCTTTGAAGACAACAAACTCTGAAGTAATTATTGAGTTCATAGATCAATTCATTATTACCAGGTTTGGTGTCCCAAACGCTCTTGTTTTCGATAATGCATCTTATTTCTCTGGAAATTCTATGTTTGAGTTCGCTATCAAAAGAGGGTTTAAATTGAAATATTCTGCGAATTACTATCCCCAAGGTAATGGTTTAGCAGATTCTACCAATAAAAATCTCGTCAAAATCATTAAGCGAACTATTGAGCAGAATCATAAAAACTGGCATAAATCTTTGATATTTGCACTATGGGCTGACAAAATAACACAGAAGGCTTCCATAGGTACTTCTCCATTTAATATTGTATATGGAAAGGAAGCATTCCTACCATCCAATTTATTACTTCCATCTCTAGCCTTAGTGCAGTTTATTGAAGAAAGTCCTTCATCTTCTATTCAACTAAGACATGATCAAATTTTAAAATTAGAAGAAGAAAGGGAAAAGGCTAGAATTATACATGCAAAACATCAGCAAATTATCAAGTCATCTTTTGATTCAGCTTCATCCAGTTCAAAACAATTACAAGTTGATGATCTAGTTCTGAAATGGGACAAAGTCCATGAGGATAAAGGAAAACACACTAAGTTCCAAAAAGTGTGGCTCAGACCATTTCAAATCAATGAGAAGACAGGCCATTCTACTTTCATATTGCAAGATCTATCAGGTAAGAGATATTATCTTCCTATTAATGGCCTTATCTTGAAAAAAATCTTCAATTGAGGAGGTAACCCCTTCTCCTTTTGTAAATATTCAATTTTCAGCAAAATTTGTGTTCATAGTTTTTAGGATTATTGGAAAATAAAGTTGTAAGATATCTTCCATTTGCCTTTGCTATATTGAAAAAGTTGCTCAAAAGAAATAGTTTTTATATTTACTTTTAAAATGGAAACCTTAAACAAAAGGAAAATTCCTAGGAAATTAGGTATATTTAGATTCTGAAACCCCATTTTATTTTTGTGAAATCTTCTCAAGATTTAGAGGTATTGTAAATCATTTTAATGTTTTCAAATGGCCAAAAACGGTTATCAATATAAAAACAGAAACTAATTCAATCTTAGCATCTTTAACTCTTACCCTGTCATTGGTGCTCTCTTAAGGAGAAAATTGTTCATCCCATTCATCAAAGTTTATGATTACTCAAAGTGTAATTCTAAAATATATTTGATATAAAAGATAAGGGGTCTTACTACAAGCCTGCTTACCATGATCATTGGGGAATAGTTCAACTGACATTACCAATACTGCATACTAAAACAGGGTAATGGCTTATAATTATAAGACAAGGGGTCTCATCACGAGCCAACTTGTTCAGTTAAATATACAACCAGTGAATGGCATTGTCAAACAGCTGGCCACCAAACCAGGACAATGGCTTTTTATCTTGCAAAATAAGAAAAAAGAAAAAGAGATACAAAATATGAAGGCATATTTTTGGATTCATTCTTTTAATTATACTCTGAAATGGATGGGATAATGGACGATTAAATGGTTAGAAGGTATCCCTGTCGAGACTATAAACGTTTTCTGGCAGCAGAGGCTCTACCTATGACAAAGGAGTCATTATAAAGCTAAGTTGGAAAGGTTCTTTGTTTTATCAATATCAACCAATTAAGGCTAGTTTAAGACTTAAAATGTATTTAATTTTAACAAGAGAAGAAAATAACAAAAATAGTTATTATTAGATTCAGAATTTATGTATACCTAGTTATATTAGAATTCTCCTCTTAGATAAGATTTCTATATAAAGAAAGTTTAAGTATTTCAACATTTTTCAGAGATAACTGTTTCTCCCAGTGAATCGCCAATTGTTGTGCTGTACAACCATTCCCCATTTCATAAAATTTTTCTTTTTAACTATAATATGAAATGGGTCACTTTTAAACATAGATGTGTGAATAAAATTGGTATCAACTCATCCTTCATCAAAAGGTCCAAAGGAAACGATATATTATAAACCTTTTGAACAAATATGAAACGGTCTTATGAAATAAATATATAATTCTTTATTATTGCGATAAAGCGATCGCAAGATCACATATCGCAATAACAAGGAAAACATAATGCAAAGACCCATTGATTTACCCCGATCCAAAAAGTGAATAACTATCGGTTATCGGGAAAGGCAAGCAAATATAACAAAAGGCCCTCCCACTATTTCTTCGATGCGATATCACTATCGGCAATCGGGGGATGTAACACACCACATGTTAAAACACCTTTAAAATCTCCCGATGCGATAAGGTGTATCGCCATCGGGGATCGGCGATTTTGCAATAACATAAATATTATGACCCGAGCACATCTCCGATTGCGATCCGATAAAGTAAGGTGCGAGTTTCAAAATAGATTGGAAAGGTTTGCATGCATTATTCTGGATTATTATTAAAAGCCTTCCCGTTCCCAATAGCGATTTACTTGTGATTATCCGCCAAAAAACTCAAGCCACGCTTGAATGAATCATTCGGCATATAAATGATATGATGGGTATTTAAAATGATTGACAGGTTAAGTGGCCAATTAATGAAGCAGTTATGCCGAGATCTCCCCTGAGATTGTATCTGCAGCAGTATTATTTTAATCTTTCATTATTCGTTAATTGATATAACTCTTTCATATTGGCTCACACCACCTATTCTCTGTATTACGTTCATTTTATTCCTTGTGCAGAGCTCCATCGAAACAACAAGTTCAAGCCAAATGGGAAAGTCCAAGAGATTTGTGGCAGCATCAGCTCCCGCAGTAACAGGGCAATCTACCACTGATCTAGGACCAAGCAAGAAGGGATTGATTTCAGACACTCCGTGTCTTGGCCTTGGAAATACAAGCTGGCAAGGCATATATAATCTAATTGAAGCAGAAGAGCCTGAACCAGTATCAGTGCAAGCTACCGCAGATTCAACTAGAAAATTAGAGGCTTCCCTGAAGGACTTAGCTGACTCATATCTACACCAAATAGCAGCTCGTGAAAAAATTCTTCCATATACAGATGTAGTGCGATGGGTAGTAGAGGAAATCCCTGTTTTAAACATAACATTTTGCACAGTTGACGGAAGAGTCTTTGGCTCATTCCAACCTGATGATTTAAGGAAAATGTATCACTTGCCTAAACTACAAAAGAAATACAATAAAGGATTTCTTAAGAAGTTCACAAGTGAGAATGAAACTGAATCGGCCCCAATTCAGGAATGGACACAGAACCCCGTAAGGCACAAACATGAATCTTCAGGTAAGTACTCTATAGATTCATTATGTTCTCCTTACAGTTACACTGGGGCAATGATGTGTAGAATTTGCGGATTAGATGATTCTACAAAATTCACTATTGAAATGGTTTCTTTAATGGAAGCGACAGTTAACAGTGAGATAATGGATTGGGGAAATATATTGTCAGATAAATTAGCCACTGCAATTCTCGAGTTTAGAATTAAAACTCGCGTGACCGATAGGTCTATTCCTCCGTTTTATTTTAGTGCTTATATTTTAGATACTCTTTGTTTCAACTCTGAATTTCCTGTACTTGGGTGGAGATGGACTCCACAAGACCCCATGCCAATTCACATTTATCACCAAAAGCTATGGAAAGTGCACTATAAGGACCACCTGTACCAAATCTGTAATGGTTTTATGTTTCCTATTTACCATGCCATTTTTGATAAGTTTGCCCCAAATATTTCTTCACAAGCAGAGATTGACCTAACCGCTCTAGGAAACTGGTTTGGGGAGGATAAGTTCACATACATAAGGGTTTTTGGTAGCCTTGCAAGACCTCATGTCCTTCCTCTATACATACCTAACAAACTGTTAGCCGAGAATTAGCCTATAAAATTACGACCGCAAGAACATCCAAGACTCTTAGGATTTCAAAAAAGTAGGCTTGGCCTACTTTTCCTTTGAGATGCAGTGTTTATACTTTGCACGAATACAAGCATGTGGAGAAGGAAGCAGAGAAAATAAACATGCTCAACCTTGCAACCATTCCTAGTAGGTGATTTGATCCAAGGAAAGTTGTCTATAATGTGCTTGAACAGGCTAAACTCACAAGGTTTGATCATAAGGA
>APFE030526255.1:43289-86775 GCA_000404065.3 Pinus taeda
TTGGAACTCCTCAATGTGCTCCATTATTGGACCCTTTTGTTTGAGACTTATCAATTGGCTAAAAAAAGTGTTACTTTTTGTATCCTCATAATGTGCCATCAATTCTTCGGTAAAAATTTCCCAAGTGATAAATTGTTTACGAGAGAAAAGCCATTGATACCATACAAACTGATTTGGTTCCAAATATAAAGTTGCCATACGTACCTTTTGTGTGTTTTGCACATTATTGAGATCGAAAAATTACTCCATTTGTAATATCCATGTTGCGGGATCCTTGCCATCAAACTTCCTCATATCAATTTTTGGAATATGGTGGGTCTTCGATCCAACATTAGAGTCTATGGAATCATGATTAAAATTTCTTTTGTTCTCATCATGAGTTTCCTTTACTACCCTTTCACCATTAATAAGCATTTCTTATAGAAACTTTGTTAAATTTGTCTTCAACTCTGTCTTCAAATCTTCCATGCATGTCTTCAATTCTATCTTCAATCATCCATCTTAGCTTCCACGTCAATCATCTTAGCTTCTACACCTTTCTTTAAACAGTCCATCTTAGCTTCTACACCTTTCTTTAAACCATCCATCTTAGAGTCTGTTCCTTTTTGTGCAAGGGACAGTTGTTGCACTTGGTCTTGTAATTTTGATATATCATGTTGCATTTCTTCCTCTTCTTCATGAGTCATGCTAGAGCTTTTAGGCTCTTTACTAGGTGTTTGCATTTTCTTTCCTCGGGGCATCCGTTACCGATAATAATGCTCTACTATGCCCCTTGAATTCCTCCAAAATAAATTTCAAACCAATCTTAAGCAAAAATTTAAAAGAATCTACACACCTTTTTTTACTTTGTAGGAGCTCGATATTGCCTCTGATGTCTCTCTGTACATTCAAATCATCCAGTTTTGAAATTGCGACCCGTGGTAGCCCTCTGTGTCCTCTTTCCAATGCCACTAGTCTGATCCAAATTGGATTCTCCAAGGAAACATTATGCAAAATCTCCCACAGTGACCTGATTATAGACTAGTTCAGTAGAGCAAACTTGTACGACGTGCCATGAGTCACTGTTTCGACCATTCGCTCTAAAAAATATATCCAAGAAACTACAGTCTGTCCCCTTTCTTCACCTTCTTACAAAATTTCAATCCAGTGCTAGAGAAAAAGTTCTGAAAATTTTTCCTAGTTCACCTGTTTGGAATGTAATTTAGGACTCTACAAAAAGACAAACTTACTCAGATCATATATCTACAAATATTGTGCAAAAAGATCTAAAATTTGGACCCAAGAATTAGCGCAATGTCTTCTCAAATGGGTTTTTTTTTACCTCTAAAACGGCGCAAAAAAAAAGTTATAGCGAAAATGCAACGATGACCTGTTTGGAGCAGCGAAACCCTAGAATCCAAGGCTCTGATACCAAATGTTATGTAACCAGCTCAAGAAAAAGATAGAAAAGATAGATCAATGCCTTAGAATTCAGCCTGTTCGAGGGGGAAACCTGCTTTACATTACATAAATGAACAATTCTTGGATGATTCAAATGACAAAACCTCCTTTCTATATATAGGAGTCTAAGGAGTCACAATATAACACAGCCGACCTAACAATAATAATATAAATCCACAAAAATAACAATAGAGGGATTCTATGGGGCACAGTAATAACAATATGGGGGCAATAGGGGCACAACAATATTAATAAGGGGTACAACTACAATAGTAATGGGGTAATCACTAGTATTATAGGGACCCAACAGAATTATTGTAACAACCAGTCATGTTCAAGGAGGATGATAAAATGTAGAAAAGAAGATAGGGAGAAAAGGGTGACTAAGAATTTTTTATTAGCCCCAATTTTTTTTTTTTGGCTTTGATTTTATCGGCACCAAATTTTTGAGTGGGGGGAATGCACTATGTGCATCTACGTATGTAACTTTTTATAATTAATAGAAAGTTACCACAGAATAAATAAATAAATAAATTATAATTTCAATGTAGTGATGATGTCAACATTATTATTAGATTTTATTCAAAAATTATTATAAAAATATTAATATCAAAAATTAATATATAAGAAGATTACTAATAAACTTATATAAGGGTAAAAATTTAAATTTGCATAGTTAAACTTCAAAAACAAAATTATTACTATGGAATGTTTAATGCATATGGGGGATAGTTCAATTGGTCATTGCAATGTATAAATTAATGTAAACCACAATATTTAATGCTCAAATCCCCATTGGGCTAGATCAACAAAACTAACATATATGAACTATTTAATGTATTGTTTAATGTATGTTGATGACCACTTTACCACATGTATTATTAAGTTGTAAACAGGCTTTGTTATAATACCATGGGTCAATACCATGACTTATCCAAAAATGGTAACTCATTTCACAATCAAAATAATTTATACATATTTTATTTTATAACATTTTTTAAATTAAATCTAAAAGAAAATGATTATAATTACTTTTGACATATATTTGTAATCTTCCACTGATTTTCTGAGAAGGGGAAATGTGGGAAGGAGGATACACACAAGGGAGGGTATATAGGCAACCCCAAATTCTAGGGATTTTTTAGGGAAACGGGGGGACGTCATAGTCGTAAAAATTATAAAATTATAAATTATTAAAATTTTAATATATAAAAATAAAAAAAGAAAATCCCAAAAATGTGTGAATAACCAAATAGAAAATCTTAATAAGTATGAAATATACATATAAAAAGTAAATATGATCATGATTACCTATTAGAATATTATCATTTGACATTTCTGCATTGCAAATCTAAAAGTAAATTACTAAATTGAATCCATCATTTGACATTATGCAATGTTCATTCTAAATTCATCATATGGCATGATGAAAGGTACATCTAAATTAAATTAACAAATTCATCATTTGACAATTGAAATTATGCAATGCACATCAAATTTTCAAAAACGATAAAAAGTAAATTCATCATATGACAATGACATTGACATTATGTTGAAGTCTAAAAATAGCCATAAAATACTAAACTAAATGTAAACATAGAAAGCACTGAATAATGAAATACTACTAAATTTCTCAAAAAATACTAAATAACATTAATAAATTCTAGCCTAAGAGTGAAATTTAAGGAGTTTTTCATTTTAAAGGGGCGGAATTTTTTTAAAACACCCATTTGATATAGTTAGCTCAACTTTTATTTAAACTATAATTATCTTTTACATTTTAGCCCCTAAAAAAAGGGGTGGCCTAACCATGCAAAACTCACCCGATGAAATGGTCTAGGTTTTGAAGGTTAAATTATTGCAAATCACCCGATTTTCTGCTTTGAGATGTTAAATTCTTGTAAATCACCCATTTTCTGGTTTGGGAGGTTGTTAAATTCTTGCAAATTCCCATTTTTTGGTTTGGGAGGTTGGATTTTCTACACTCTGGTGCACATTATATCGCACATGTGGATTGCATAAGGTATAGTAAAGAGAAAATATGTGGAAACCTTAATGGATATTGCTTACAACTACGTAAAGTTACTTGCAGATCTTTCCTTATTCCAGTTGCGAGCAATTGGTTGATCTAGTTATTGGGGCTTTACATTTGGAGTTCACGATGTTGCGCACGACATGGAAATTTATGTGGCAAAGAGAGAGAGGATAATTTTGTATCCATGGAAGGTCAACATTGGCCCAACATCGACGCCCTTTTCCTTGACATTGAGACTCGCGATAATTGCATGAGGCTCCTCCTTTTTGGTTGCAATATTACGACTCTACTAGACAAGGAATTGAGATGTCTAAAATTGGTCAGCCTACTTCTAACCCACAATGAATTAAAAGAGATTTTGGAAGCATTTTTGCTTAACCTCATCTCTCTAAGGGTGTTATGTTTAAGTTACACGGTGCTACAATTAATGCCAAAATCATTGGGGCAATTGAAACAACTTGAATTTCTTGGTCTGAAATATACTAAAATTGAATATGTGCATTCAGGCATTGGCAATATTTCAAATCTTCAGTTTTTACATCTCAGTGGATGTAAAAGATTAAAATCATTGCCATGAGAAATGAGAGATATCAAAAATCTCAAATTTCTGGATCTCAGCTGATGTCATCATTTGGAATCCTTGCCATCTAAAATTGCAGAACTCAAAGATCTGAAGTATCTGAATCTCAAGGGCTGTCGTAATTTACAGGTGATTCCTCCTTAGATTAGACTGCTTATAAATTATGAAATTCTACGTAGAGAAGAGGGACAAGTGATTCCTTGTGAGATTCAATTGCTTTCAAATTGTCAAATTCTAAGATATAGAAGAGGAGTCTGCTTGTACTATGAAATTTTAATATAAGAAGCATGTGATTTATAAGACTCATGTATCATTTTTAATTCAATTTATTTAATAATTAAAAATATGTATTTGTTAATGAAAAATATAAAGTCAAATTCTTTGTTGTTTATTGGAAGGATGAACCGATGTGCAATTAGCTGAAACCCCAAAGTCTCGACAACGAGTAGAGTTATTTTATTTTATTGAGGTGGTGCAATAATTCCTTCAGTCATCAACGAATAGAGTCATGATTATATAGTTATTTTTATTTTATGTGGTTCACTATATTGATTTGGTATTAGCTAAGTATCCAAATAACATGTTTTTATTTTCATTTTTTTTAAATGTGGTTTATTGTATTGATTTAATATTAGCTATGTACACGAATAACATTTATATGTTATTTTAAGGAATGTAAGGAATTAAGATAGATAACTCACAAATAATATCTACATGTTATTTGGAGGAATCAAGATAGATAATGACATTACAGATAAATATGTCATAGTCAAAGCTTGTAAACCCAATGAGGAGGAAGACAATAGACCATCCCCACCACACGACCTACACTAGCTCGACATGATGTGTAAATTGAATCTCAAGAATCAAGATAGATAATAGCCTGAGCTTCTAACCCCAATGAGGAGGAAGAAAATAGACCATCCCCACCACACAACCTACACTAGCTTGACATGATGTGTAAATTGAATTTTATGAATCAAGATAGATAATTGTATTACAAAAGAACATGTCATAGCCTAAGCTTCTAACCCAAGGCAACAGATCACCCCCACTATACGACACATGATGTGTATTACTCATGAGAATACTTCCACTAAATCACATTCAAACTTTTTGGGTCTACCCATTTTAAACTACTTAATGTGGTTCATCATAAGAACAAGATATGTGAATAAGAAAATAAACATCAAAGATCAGAAACCATGGTGAAGATGGTACAAAGGAGGATGATTTCTAACTATCCATCAAGTTCTTTAATTATGGAGAATAGGTGTAATTATGGATGCAAAGCATAAAGCGTGGGTGTTGTGATGGTACAAACATGGCTGAGATGTAACTATTTGTCTGATCATGTAATTATGAAAGGGTGTAATTATGGACCCACAATAGAAAGATTGGGTGTGGTGGAGAGGATTTAAATGGTTATTTGATTTATTTTTTTCTGATGTTATAATTTTATTATATGGAAAAATATATTATTTTTATAATATTAATTTTACTTTTTAAAATTAATATATAAATAAAATAAAAAATTATAATTAATTTTCTATATATATATTTTTTAAATTAAATGTATATTTATTTTTAATTTGAAATTATTTTAAAAAGAGAAATATATAATATAATAAAGATATAGAATTAAATATAAATTACAAGAAATAAATAAAATAAATGTAATTAAAATATATTTGTAAAAGAACCTAAAAAGTATATATGATTTCATCAAGTTGAATGTATTAATGAAGGCATTTAGATATGTTCGTTAAGAGATAAAGAAGATGATTTTGTTTTGTAATGTAAAAATTATGTCTATAGTATTAATATTTATATTTTTTGCATAAATTCGAAAATAATTTTCAAAATTTCAATAAATGTTATTTATAATTTCAGATTGGGTATGGAAGTTTGATGGCACATAATTCCCATGGTAGAGGGTGTTTTATTTTCATTTTTCTAATGCCTAACAATTCATTTTAAAATTAAAATAATTCTGTGAGTGGTCATTGCGTTGGTGAGTGCTCTAGACACTACCACTGTTATGTTAGCGCTTTGCTTAATGATGTGAGAATTGATGTTTTTGTAGGACATTGCTATGTTAGTGCTCCCTTCAATGATGTGAGAATTGATATGGTTGCAGGTTGTTTGCATTGCCCCCCAGGGGGTTGAACAAATGTCAAATTAATATTATTATGTGTCCTTGTGTGGAGGACGAAGTATGTGCAATAGAACTGGGGTCCTTTGCATAGTGAGTGTTGTGATATTGATGAATGCTGAGGTAATTGGTACGGTTTCATTGTGTGGGACTTTATTGTGTGGAGGACGGAGTTAGTGTGGGATAACTGAGGCCTTTTCCATAGAGGAGGGTGCCCTGACACTAATGGGGGTGGAGAGGGAGCTAATATCATTTTTTTAACAATTATCTTAATCATTGGACTATAAAAGCTAGTATCATGTTTTCAATCTGTGTGACATGTGGTTCTGCGACACTATTACGTTAGTGGTTTGGTCAATGATGCGAGAATTGATGCTGTTGCAGGTTTTTTGCTTTCGTCCCAAGGGGGAGGGGGGATGAACAAATTTGTAATTGATATTATTAAGGAGTATGTGTGGGAGAATTGAGGATTTTTTTGCATAGAACGGGGTGCTAAATAAATTGTTTTCAATCCATGTGAAGGAAAAGGTTGTGCGGTAAAACAAATGCTTGGAATTCTTTGTGTGAGGTTTGTCAAAATAATAAATATACAAGTCTCTTTTTAATTATTATTTAGGAATGTTTTTCACAACTATGCAAGTAGTTGTGCGAAAGGAACTATGTGAAGGTGGTTATGCGAAGCTGGCTATTCGAAGGTAGCATGTGTGGAGTTTTGAATATCAATGACTGGTCAAAGGGATTTATTGAGTGTATAAGTAGTTGTGTGGATGGTGTTGTGCATAGTAGGTTGTGCGTGTGTGGATGTTATGCGAAACTTTTATGCAAAGTTCATTAAAGTTATTAATATACAAATCCCATTTTTAATTCTTATTTAGGGATGTATTTCACAATGTATGATCATTAATTAATATTAGTTTCAAATGTCAATGAATGAGGGCATTATTGAGCGCAAAATTAGTTGTGAAGAGGTGGTTGTTCATGTGAGGAGGTTATGCAGACAATAAATGCATGTGCAGAATTTATGCGGAATGAGGGAAGTGTAGAGAGATATTTTATTTGTAATGTGTTTTGATATTAGTAGATTGTGCACAAGAGCAATGCTTATTTTATTATTAATAGATTCTATGGAGTGCGGAAGTGCATACAATGAAAGATTGAGAGATGTTTCTACACAATTGACTGTGTGGTTAGGAGATAGCGTGTGTAGATAAAAAATGCTTTGTCCAACATTTATTTTGCAATGAATGCTCCCTGCCCATAATATTTGGGACCCACATTTATTAATAGCAGTTTCAAATGTTAATGACTAATGGAAGGGCGTTGTTGACTCTCCAAGTAGTTGTCCAAATGAAGCTATGTGGAGGTGGTTGTGCGCGAGAGATTTTTGCACACACATGGATTTTCTCTGCGGTTCCATAAATATGAATTTGTGTTAGGTTGAAAGTATATGAAAACAATGTTTGTAGATTTGATGTTTTGGTGCCTATGTGGTTTTTTGAATGCCTGAGCAAGTGTAGAGATAGTGAATTGAATGCTAAGATGACTTTTATTTACCTGTAGCCCTATTTTATATTAATTAGAAGAAAAACATCGGGAAGATGAAAAATCTGGATGGCAACTTGATCTTTGTAGCTTGGTTCAGACGCAAAATAGTGGCAGGGGTTGATTTCTAGTGAAACGAGACTACAAACATTTCAAATAGCTAGTATAGTGAGGGAAATACACTATTTGTAGTGATATAAAAACAACAGATCGAGTAGCATTTTCCCTTTACAAATTTCATTTAAGAGCTGAGAGTATTATCCAAGCTTTTGTTTCCTTACATAAATTATTATCTTCAAAGATGATCTTGCATCTTCAATAGTGTCCCAATGGATTTTTTGTTACATTGTTGACGATAGCAATAGTGTAGAAATACATAAGCTGTACAATATTGCAAGCTTCAAAACTGATTCACCTTTGTCGATTTCCTGTTTACATATGGTAGATTCTTAGCTTATTATCTAGATTCTTTGTATGGTAAATTCATGTTTCTTATGACACATATAATTCTATTATTAAATCAATATATTGTGCTTAGCTTTGGTTTTATCTACAATACTCAAGCTTTTAAACTAATTCACCTTTATCGGTTTTGTGTTCGCGTTTGGCAGTTTCTTAGTTGATTATCATGATTACAATTAGTTTGAACTTGTTTTGTAGGGTACATTTATATTTTTTTTATGACACGTATAAATATGATATTATGTCAATGGAATGTGATTAGCTTTGGTGTATTCTAGTGCTAAATATTTAGCATGTTGTGTGTAGTAGTTTTGAAGCTAGTAATAGTATATGCATTTGTGTTATATTGAAAGTATATATGTCATATTGTTAGTTTTCATTCCTTGACTTTTGTAGTTTATTCGAAGTAATTGGTTTTTTATTTATTTTTAATCATTCCGATGTATGTTCTCTTATTAACAGAAAACACTCAATTTGTCATGTATGTTGATACACACAAGGTATGAATGTTTCCCATTTTTTTCCACACATGTTTTATCACAAAGTAATACTTGTTGAGATGCATTAAAAGGAGACTTAAACTAATATTACATAATACAAAAAATATTTAATCAAGAAAATATTCATTATTTCTAGTTTGCAAATTGCTTTCTAGAGTTGTTCTTGTTATATTGTGAATTAAAGTTTATGTTTTTGGTAATTAAATTATTTTCATGTATGCAAATATTAAATAATTTAAATTAAATTTATTTTGTGACTCGCTGAATTTTGCGAGAAATGAGTGTGTCAATTCATTCATAAATCAAATTTGTTCGGTTTTACAAAGTAGTAGGGAACCAAATGTTAAGTCAATTCACCATAGAAGGTAAATTTACTATTTGTGGCTATTATTGATAGTTTTTTGAGTCTCTAAATTTGACTGAATATAACTTGAAGTTACAACCGTTAACTTTTAGTAATAAAATTATTTTTGCATCACCAAAAATCAGAGTTTAAATTTAAATTTTTCTGTGTGGAATAAGGTTTTCGGTGCATTGTAACGACATGTCAAATATGTTGAGAAATAATTATGTCGTGTTATTTGTGAATATCCTTGTTCACTTTACTATTTATAGCTATTATTGATGGCGTTCTATATGAAGGCCAAAATTTCACCCAGACAATGAAATTCTTGACAGAATCCAGTGAAAATAATTTGAAAAAATAAAATCCTGATAGTGTTTGAATCATTTTTTTACCGTGGAAATGGATTCATCACCATCAAGAATCTCTGAGGCACCAAATATCCTGAACCTTGACAATTGTAAGCAAGATTTTAAAAAAATGGTTTGCAGTCAATTTTGGTTGTATCAACAAATTTTCCAATGGTGTTTTTGATGATATTGAATCTACTTCCAATATTACAAAAACTAATTCAAACACTTGACCTGTCAATTTTCTTATTAAAAAATACTAAAAAAATCTTATTGCGGTGATTTTCAGCTGTGTGGGTTAATTTATCGATTTGATAGACAACGTCTATTATTGTATATTATATTTTTTTATTTCATATGACACATATATCAATGATATTGAAGTGGAAGCAAAGTGCAATGTAAATGCACAAGTTTCTTTTGGAATTTCAATTTTTTTTCTTATTACTATTCGTATACATTGTCTTTTATATCTTTAATTGTTATTTATTAAGTGTCGTGTGTAAAATTTTTCACACAAATAATAGTAACAACTAGTGTTTGTGAAGAAAATGGAGAATTCTCAAGTGAAACGATATTTGAATGTGTTATTCATTGAAAAAGTATTTTTTTTTGCTGCAAATGAAAAATGTGTAGCGGGTGAGGGAAAGAGCCTATTTGTAGCGATATAGTTAAGTCACTTGCTAAGATCGATGATAGCTTTGAATAGTTGAGAACTTATGAGAGATATGTGAATAGGACAATGGAAGAGAAAACATGTAACAATATTGGAGTATTGGATTAGTGAATGCTGGGTGTGTTCTAGAGGTCATTGGTTTTAGAGAAATTGTTTATATTTGAACAACTAATTTTGATTTCAAAAAGAGGGAAATTAATCTAGGAGCGAGAAAGGTTTCTCTAAGACCCAATGCATTTAGATTGTTATTCAATTTATTGTAAATGAACAAGTGTTTAGAGTTGTCTGTTGCAGATAGTTTCGTGGCGCCAGAACTGCGCATAATTGACATTGTGTGGGAATTCATTTATGTCATCTGAGGTTACTTTTGATGTTTCTCTTTTACATATTTATTTTCTTAGGCAATCGTTTAGGGATTTATGTTGGCTCTTTTCCCATGTAGTAGGGACAAAAAGTACCTCACATGTTCCAAAATGCATTTTATGTGTTTTATGAGACATGCAAAAATAATTGTATGTTTCATTAGGCTTATGTCATTTCGAATGAATTAGTTGTTCAATTACCTGGATTACCAAAGAAAAATGGATTCTTTATGATGGAATATCTGATAACACTTCTCATGTCAAGGCATGTGTTTGACGGTTTACCCTGTAATCCTATATTCAAGTTTTGCGAGGAATTAATGTAGTTATGGTATCATATATTGTAGAAGCACAAATCCTCTTTAATGTTTTGTTTGATTCAGGATGTGTTTGTGATAAAAGTGTATTGCATGGTAACTAGATAGGATCCTTCTTGAATATCTACAGAGACTAAAAGTTTCCTACCTTCTTGAATATCTGTAGAGACTAGAAGTTTCCTATTTGGTAAAGGGAAATATGAGGAAAGAGAAAGCAATACAGTTATACGAATTTATGGTTTTGAAGATAGGTCATTTCTTTTGCTAATGTTTGTTGAAGATAACTATTTTGTTGTTGAAGGCTATAAGAAATATCATCGTTGGATATCTATATTTGAATAGAAAAAGAAAAGATAATTTATTTCTTTTTTGCTTACTGTTGGAAAAGTGACTGTGAAGAATACGGCTCATGCTATCATTTTTGCAAAGTATTTGGATGTTAATTTAAAATTAAGTGAATATGGAGCTATTAAAGACTTTGATAGAGGAAAAATTTTCAAGGAAGAAATTGAGCCTATGAGGTACGGGAACTTGTTTATGAGAGGTAGAGAGAAGAGCGAGGAAAGTCCCAGTGTATCAACAAAACATCAAAACATGCTAGTAGATGATGAACATATTGTTGAAAAAGAGATCACCGAGATAGGAGAAATATTTAGGAAAAGAGGTGCAAACCCTATGGGGAAATCTCAAACTTGTACACGTAGCACTAGTGGGACTTCATATTCTAGCAAAACACAAAAAATAACTACTAGAAGTGAAAAAGTTGTTTTCGATAGGCTATTAGGTAGCAAGGATGACGAATAGCCTCCTTGTAGAGTAACTCCAGAAAGAGCACAAAAGATTGAATCATTTTGATCTAAGAGTGTGCCTAAAATGCAGAGCATTAACGAAGTGGTGGACATGGAAGTTGATACCATTGTACAACTTGATTGGGTTAGTACTTGTTTGCAACAAAATTAGAGAATAAGTGAGGAAATTTTTGAAGAGGAAATTACTTTCGATGACCATTTTGTCACATTGCAAGATGAAAATTATGGTAGGGGAGATAAGAGATTGAAGATTGAAACGATATAGATTTCCAATGGAAAGGTTGTTGATTGGGCATAATTAGATGTTGATTTGTGTTCGGTTGGAATGCCAGGGTTGATGAAATTGCATCAAGTTGGTGGTGAAGTGCTTGTTTATTCTGCTGGTCGATGACAAACATAAAACATGAAGTTGAAGGAAAAAATAAAAGAGCTAGAAGATACCTTAAGCCCAAGTCGCTTGCTAAAGACTCCATTGGCGATGCGCAAACCACCATTGGAAATTCCAGTCTTAGTAGATCTAATATATTTGAGAAACCTAGTAATCTTCTAAGTGCAATGAAATCATACATGATTAGTAGTATAATTGAAATATTATGGATTATTAAATCAACATGGCAATTTTCTTTTCATCTACAACATTTAAAGAAGAGAGCTAGGTCTTTCATAAAATTGGTCAAAAGTGAGTTGGAGGGAGATAGGCAATTCATAGACAATGGCCTATTAAATTTTACTTAGAATATTGATTAACTGTTTGAATTAGGAAAAGATAAAGAAGGGTTGTTTGATGTTGATTAGAGGAGGCAGATCAAGGATGAATGGCCTTGGAGAATTAGAACATTGGTGGACATTATTTCTGAGTGTGGAGACATAGAAAATCCAAGAGAAAATGTGTATCTTAAGGTGGTAGTGATTGTTTAGGATTTAAATGGTGTATGTATTACATATGAATCCATGTTAATTTTGAAAGAGAAAGCCGATGTATGATTTGTAGAAGTTGAAACAATCACAACAAACATAGTTTGATGATATAACTAATTTTAGTGCCGACGAAATTAGAATATGGATAATTACCTTTGTTAGTGTCAACAAAAGTGTACTTTTCCTCAGTTTTGTAATTGCAAGAAGAAACAAAATAAATTTGGGAGGATATATTCAATTATTGTGTTAAGCATGATATTATTATTGCTCCGATGGAAGAATCAATTGAAGCTAAAGTGAAGGAATTTGTTTTAGAAGCCTGATTGCGTGAGATAGCTTTGGGATGAATAATATGAGCCTTTGCTTTTGCATATTGTAAGTGTTTTAGAACATTGAAAAATTTGTTGTTGTCGTCAAAGAATTTTAATATTTAAATCTTATGTGTGCAGTAAGATGGAATAGTCTAATTCCTAAATGCAATTCCTTGTTACCTGTTGCATATGACTTTTGGAGATTACAACTGGCGAGATTGCAATTGCAATTCTCATTGGGACAAATGAATTTAGCTTTGTGATTGAGGTATTAACATTTTCATAAATTCTTTATGCAACATAAGCTATTTTCTAGACCATGGCTCTGTAATCATAACTTATTTTAAATTTTATTACTATCTTTTCTATCTCTTAGTATGTTTATTAATTATGTAAACAATTTTGAGACAACTTTTGACATGAGATGTTGTATGGACTGGGTTCTCAAATATTGTACAGAAAATAATAACTGAACACTTGTTTTCCAATATTTTCTTTCATATTTTATAAATTAGCTAATGTTCTACAACGAATAATAGTTAAAATGGATTTATGTTTTTTTTTT
The DNA here is from genome assembly GCA_000404065.3 of Pinus taeda. Taxonomy (NCBI): domain Eukaryota; kingdom Viridiplantae; phylum Streptophyta; class Pinopsida; order Pinales; family Pinaceae; genus Pinus; species Pinus taeda. The sequence continues at coordinate 56,655 of APFE030526255.1, forward strand.
CTAATACTAAAACTTTTTAACAATTATATCAATAATTATTAGATAATGTTTTAGATGTGAACTTGTATCTATTGCATTTGTTGTGACTAGCATTTGAATCTTAATATAATTACACTTGTTGTAACTATTTTGATAACTATTGAAGGCTACTCAGCCATAAAGCATGATTATTCTGTTCCAGTTGTCTTTATTTATGAATGCACATACAAAAGCGAGAATTGCAGACATCCGTGTTTCATTGTACAAAGTTTTCATTTTGTCAAGATTAGGATGAGAGTTCTCATTATGCAGAGGAAACTGCCTAGAGTAAAAGCTTTTCACAACAACATATGATGCTAATAATAAATAATAATAATAATTACAATACATTGAATTATGTGATTTGTTTTTCGAAGCATTGTGAAAAAACTCCATATTTCGTTTTGCAGTAGTCAATTGTAAACCAATCTTTGTAAGCAATTTGGTTATCGAAACATACAGTTTGTTTACTTAAAGAAAATAAGTCTTTAAACAAGTCCTACTGAATATAGAAACTCATTTTTATTTTGGAGTGGTTTTTCTTGTGTGAAACCCATATTAAATCTTATATTGTAAATCATAGAAGTTACAGTAGTCAATTGTAAATGAGTATTGGTAAAGTGTCACTGAGTACGAAAGTACCTATGTGAAATTGGTTGTGCATGTGTGAAGTTTATTTGAAGAACAAATGCATATGCAGAATTAAGTATTTATAGAACTCATGATATATATAGAAACCTATTTCAATGTGTGGATATTTTATTGCATCAAGCCCGTAATAAATCTTACATTTTATGCACAAATCTATTTCCACACAATGAAAGATTTTATTAAACAACAATAAACCTAAAAATTATAAAACTAAATTAAATAACATTATTTAATAATAAATTTTATTAATTGTAAGAAAATTAATAATAATGTTGTGCTTGAAGTTTTACTAGTGATTGTAATCAATGCGGGAGGCATACACTAAATATGAAAAAGATGCATAATTATAAAATCATGTTATGTAGAAGAAGAAGAAGAAGAAATACTTTCATTGTGGAGTGTGGTTTCCTCATTTTCCTATATGACATAATGGCATTAACAGTTCATTACCCTTTTAGCAAATGGATGGATCAATACGTAATCGAGAATGTAAATGTTATTACCTCTAAACTCACATCGATATAGTAGTGGATGTGATTGTTGAGAGCTTGTAAGCTAGCTATCATTATTAGAAAGGATTCACTTTTAATTTGTTTCATACATGGAGGAACTAGTTTCTGAATTTTGATATTTGTTTTTAAACTATTTCTGCTATTTCTCGGAAGCATTTTTTTTAATTTCTATTTAATTAGAAAGTTCTTTCAAACAAATTTCACACACAAAATACTAACAAGCAGTGGAAATAAAAAAATACAAAAAATTTAGCATTGTCCACAATTACTCTGATACTGAAAATCCCGCAATTTGGCAACTGTAATCTGATTTTCCAAAAAAATATGGCTGATTTTCTAAAAATGTTGTCATAATCTCCGCTATTGTCTCGCTAGAATTGTGGTGAATTTAGGTTATTATAATTATTTCTACTATTTCTCGTAAACGTCGATTTTTCTATAGTGAATTGATATATATTATAAGTGTCTTGTAGAATAGATTTCACAAGAAGAGTAGTAACAAGTGGTTGTTGTTTAGGATATCAATGAGCTATATTTAAATCAAACTAAAAATGTTGTTGGTTATCAAAATATTTTAAAATTATAGAGCAGAAATGGCTTTGAGGGGAAGGGAAGAAGTTATTTACATTGATACTATTAAGTCACTTGCACTCATCAATCAGATATTTCAGTGGTTGGTTGTGTATCACTTATATGTGAATCCATCTATGCAAGAGAGGAGTAGTGACAAGATTTGTCTATTGGATTAGAGAATGCTACATGCGTTCCATAAGTGTTTAATTTTAGAGAGATCATTTACTTATGCATAGAGAAATTTGATTTAACAACAAGAAAAATTAGTCTACCAACCAAATATACTAGTATTTATTTGACTTCAGAGACATTCAAGAAAATACTGAAGCTACGAATTTTTAATATGTGCTTAAATTTGTTGAAATAAAATAGTTTTTTAGAATCACTGGAAAGTGGCTCAAAAATCGTACATGAGTTTGTTTCATCAACTTTTGAGGTTCCTTGTGATCTTTCCTCTCTATATATTAATTGTTTTAGAGAACTGGTTAAAGAGTTTTGTTGGTTGTGTGTGCGTTTAATAGGCCAAGAAAATATGACCAGTGTGCCAAAATCATCCTCTATGTGATCCATTATTCATATAAACAAATTTGTATTCGACAGAGTTGATCTTATTTCAAATGAACCATGTTTTCAATTAGTACATTCGTTCAAGAGTGGTAGGTTCTTCATGATGTCATATCTAACAATAGCCCTCATGTTCCAATTCCCATTGTCTCTTGAAACTATGCAGTTTATCCTCCCAGGGCCCCACCCCATAGCCTCCACTACTTGCTTGAACTGCACATTTTTTCTAAGTGGGAACTACGGAACTTTTTCCCTCAGTGAGCACTAGACAATTTTTTCCCAAAGTGGGCACTGCATAATTTTTTCCTTCAGTGGGAACTATGCAATGTTTTTCATCAATAGGGATTGCCTATAAACTTCCCTTAGTATGGCCTAAGTTACGCACTACATAGTATCATTGATCAATCTTGACCCTTGGTTGCTTAAATTGCACAATCGCACACTCACTGGCATTCTCTCATAACCTATCATCCAATCCTGACCCAGTTCATGAATCCAAATGATCTATCTTAGGATAGGGATTTTCATATTGATGTCATCTCGTCATGAGTGAGTTGCAGATGCAGGTACTCTCTTACACCATGATGGGATTAGGAAGAAGGAGATGAAGAAGGGGAGCATGCAAAAAGACATCTTTGCAGATGAAACATGCAAGCTCATTGATCAAAGCAAATGAAAGGGACAAAAGTTTGAAACTACCATCCAAGACTAAAGATCATTGAAGACTCTACATCACCAATTCATGTAGAGGAGAAGAGAAAGCATACCTAAGAAGACATCCAATACTCAGCAATAACAATGACTTGACATTGCCACATCACCAAGCAGTCCATGTCAGCAGTTTCATGTCATGTCATGTCATGAATGGTCATATGCTACATCACTATTGTGGACCATGTATATTATATTCAAATGTATTGTAAAGTGCAATTCCAAAGGACACACATGAATATGGAGAGTCATGTAAGTTGAAGAGTCATAGGAAGTTGAACAATCATGACAGTGGTTAAAGAGTCTCAAAGGGGAAGCATCACCCCTTGGTTACATATACCCCCTCATTGTATGAGAAAAGTAGTTTTTCACCTTGGCTCCTCTAACAAGGCATTAGAGAGAGCAGCTAGTTCTTTTAGGAGAAATAAGTGGCTCCAATGTCCCACTATTGGGGCTAGTGATGTACATTGTAAACGTGTCTTGGAACTTTTTATTAATAATAGAACCCTATTAAGGCCAACACATTCTTCATGCATGGACTATGAAATTTTGTAAGATTATTATGTGGACATTTGTATTTCATGCTTTCTTTCACATTTACTGAGATAGTTGAAATATTTTGGTTATTTTAGTGCTTATCTTATTGAGAGTATGTTTTAATGGTTGTTATTATTGTCCCATCCTCGTGGGCTATTTCATGAGATAATAGAAAAATATTTCCTTGTTTGTTGGTTGTAACAACCGTCGCACATGCTGTGGACTATTCCAATGGATGTTAGATGAATCCTTCTGGTTCATGTGTGTCTCTTCCTGGGTGGTACTATTACCACTCACTTAGAGGCTAACTTTTCTTCCCCCTTTGCAGTAGAAGAACCTTCACACAGCCACAACTCCACACTCACTAAGCACACCTCCCTTTCTTTTTGAAGACACCATTCCATCCCTCTCCCATTCTAACTGTTATATCCAAGGCATATATTTGAGATACATGGAAGCTAGACTGACATTTTGGATGGGGCTCCTACACCAAATGGTGTGAAGTGTGAGATTCGGGCAAGGGGACCCAGATCTTCCCATGGGGAGTGTGAAAAAAGAAAAGATATGATGTATGGTGTGATGTTGAGTGCAAATATGACTAAGTGTTAATGCATGTATGTGAAACAAGTGCATGAATTAATTAAGCTGAATGAAATGAACCATGTGAAGAGAGACTCCACAATGATGATTGTTGGTGAAAAAATGGGAAAACACATGCGACACTCAGGAAAGGCAATCTATAACTTGCAACAACACTTATACAAGCTAAAAAAAGTTAAAATGCCTACATTAGTTCAAAGAAATAAGTGAAACAACACTCTCACAATATAAACAACAAAAAGTAACAAAAAAAGTGACTAAAGACTAGAAAAGCAAAACTCACCCAGAAAAGTGATGACAATCGCACCGAAGGTTCCTTGATCTCCTCTAGAATTCCAAAGCTCCAAGATCGAATATGCAAATGAGCTTTCACATTTTTGAATAAATAGATTTGGTAAGGTTAGGGTTTAAGACATTCATGCCTAAAATCAAGGAAAAAGTGGTTCTTGGCGACAGTTTCCAAAATAACTCAAGTGGCTCCTTCGAGTTGCTAAAATAGATCCCTATTTTTTGTGGATGCTTTTTTATTTTTCTATCTTTTTCAAGAAAAAATTCCATGAATTTCCCATAAAGATTGTGTAGTTCTGGGAAGGATCGGGAAAAATCTCTAGTTCAACCACTAAGAAGTTTTGAAGCACAGTGGATTATGCATAATTTATGGGTTGAGTGGCTCTGGCCCACCTCTCCTATCTGTGTAATTTCCTAGCTTAAGGTTAGTTAGCATCCAGTACTACGCATTTCCTAAGCTCAAGGGTCACTGGCAATCAAGACTACGTAATTCCAAAGAGCAAGGGCACTTTCCCTCGAGAATTGTGTAGTTCTCTAAGGAAAGCCTAGAATTGTCAAGGACCAAGTCAAGAGAACGACTTGTGGGTTAGAAAAAAAAACTAAGTGAGCAACACAAGAAAGGATGAAAAGAATAAAGCTTAATTGAAGCACAAGTACCTAGATCAATGCAAGATGAGTTGTTATGGTTTAGAAGGGAGTCTCCGAAATCAAAGCATAGGCGAAATTTTGGAGGGTGGTTGTAGTCATTATAACTTTGGTGATACACTGGCAGAACTTGAGCTCTTTGTATGGACCTTGTCTCATGAAAAGCTTCTGGAAGTATTTTTTAGTTCTTTGATTATCATAGCTTCTTCACCTATCTTGACTTAAAGATGTAGTGCCTACCATTCTATTTATTGGTAGAAGACATACCAAGCCAACTTATTCAAATAGAGTTGTTTCGATTGGGGATAAGTGGTATATAGATGCACAAGTAAAATAGATTATCAAAGTTGTAGTTTCATCTCTAGTGTTGCTCCACTTCCATTAGGCCTGGAATGTACCCTGATAGAGTCACTTCAAGAACACAAGAATTGCTCCGCTGCCAATGAATCTGTACAGTACCTCAGCAAAGTTACTTGCTTCACCTCTCTACAAAGGAACCCTTTCATTTCTTTCACCCTTTATTTAGTTTTTATTTTTCAAAGGAATATGCATAGGAACTTATTTATTTCATGAGGCAGAAGAGGGATCCTGACTTATTGAGAGTAGAAAAGGTTGTCCCTTCAAAGAAGGATATTTATATATACCTCTCACATACTTGTTAAAATATTCCCCATCTCCTTACGCTACTTTATTGAGTTGAAAAGGGTTAACTGAAAATATAAAACTGATTAGAGTAGGTGGTAGTAGTTAAGAGTGCAAGCGTCGTGATTCCACCATGGCTCTCTCTAAAAGGAACATATTTTCCATCAAGGTATCATCGACTAGAAGAAATGCAAGATTCACATAAGGGGAGGGAATAGACAAATAACCAAGTGTTGATAGTTGTACAAGTTCCTCTTGGATTTCACCTTGCTTGTCTAAGAAGCCAAACACAGTTTCATGTGGAAACTAACCTACAGGTGCAAAAGAAAACAAATAGAGGAAAGAATCAAGATAAAGAAAAAAAAGTAAACAAATCAGGAAAAAAATAAGAGAAGAAAACACTACTCCTACTCCTAACCTAAGCAGAGAATATGCCAACTCACGTAAATTGATACTTCCAATGGAACCATTGACACATTTGTTGGCCCATGAGGGTGAGAGCATGATCAACAAGAAAGATATGCAAGAAAACCAAAAATAATATAGATAAAACAATGTAAACCAATACATTTGAAGCTTGAATGCATCCACATAAAAGAAAATATGAAAAGCACATGAACCGCACTCAGTGGATGTATCATGGTGTCCTATCACATTGTGTGTGGAAGACAAGCATGCACACACATTTGAACTCAAAAAATGAGAAAACATGAATAAAGGAGAAAACTTCCATTTGGAAGCAATGCTTGCTACGTAATACTCCTCTAATGCTTGAGAAATAGGATCATGTGACTCCAATGGAGGATGTGAAAACCATGAAATAGATTAATTTTCAATTCTATCCATAGAGTGATGAGGAGCCTGGAAAGATTCAACAATTTTTTTATCAGGAGTGGAGCTAACCTCAAGGCTACGAGAACCTAACATAACCACCATATCAAGCTGAAGTGCTTTGACAGCTTGAGGAGCTTCCAATTCATCAGAAGATGGATCATCAAAGACTGGTGGCTGATAAATATCAACAATAGGCAAATCAAAACCTAGATCAGACGAATGAATGAAAATATCACAAGAACCAGAATCCAAAAATTCAAGATGATGGGCAACAACATCCTCATGATCTGATGAATGATAAAGAGGGGATGATGGGAAATGAGAAATTTCACCCTCTATGTTTTTGGAAAGGTAAGATGAGATATTGGGAGGATCGGGGAAGATAGATTTTTCCTCTCCACAATTAAATGAAAAATTAGCATTCCACATGTTTTGCGAATGATCGGAGATAGACACATCTGGTAATGAATTTTCATGAGATGGAACAAAATTGGTAGAATCATAGAAGATGTTAAGATATAACATATGAGGTGCAGATAGAAGGAGGTCATCCTTCACCATAGATTCTTGTTATTATTCCCACACATACTAATAAAGAATGATATCGCAGGTTGGTTGTTTAACACCAACTCCGTCCAAAATTTCATCCTCGTGAACATCACATGTGAGATCTGAGATGGATGAACACAACACACCAAAATTTGGAGGATCAAAGGGACCAAAGGACAGAGCATGAGGAGATAAGACCACATGAAAAATTTTGGACTTACAGTCCAAATATGCACATAAATCCTAAGCAGGTGGCATAGGAGGAGATGGCGATAGATCAACAGGTGGATTCTAAACTTCTCCCACCTCGACTTATAGAGCTAGAGTTATTTGATGAGAAGGGGACATAGGGTCACTTGGGATAATAAACATGTCCATATCATATTTGGAAGCTCTAACAATGAGGTATGTTGGGAGAGGTTTGAAATATTCTAACTCACGTAGATTCTTAGAAATGTGAACAAGATACTAAAATCCTTCCTCTAAACATTCCGAGTCATCTTCATCTTTAGGAAATTCATAACAAAAGTAAATAAAACGACCATGAAAATATTAAAGAGATTCATTAGGATATTTTCGCAATTTTTTTTTTTATTTTTATTGAGTGCTTGTTGTAGCAGCTACAAACACCCTTCAAAGTTTCACCTTAGCATCATTTTGGAGCCTCCCTACCAACCTTTCATTGCAGCCTGTCTTGCTTCATTAAGTACACAAGCTTCAGTGACTTTCTGCAGAAAGATAGTATGTCCATCAAAACTTATTGCACTCCCCTCACAAGCTATTCTCTTAGACTTGGTCCAGCTGTAAATTGAGCATCTCCCTAAAAAATTTGCATAATTCTAGAGGGAAACCAACCTTCCCTCCATAATTTATGCAATTCTGTTTGACAGCCTCTGGGCTCTAGAATTGTGCAATTCTGCCATTGAGGCTTCATCCAGAAAATTGCACAATTATTCCCAGTAGGGCTACTCAGCCCAAGAATTGCACAATCCTAGGCAGCAGTCAGTTGCTCTGCCCAAAAATTGCTTGAATCTCCTGGGCAGCCAGCTGAGATCCCTCCTGGAAATGCACATTGTTTCCTCCCAGATGAGCAAATTGTTGCATGTACGGTTGATTTGACTGGTTCCCTTTGGGACCGAGATTGACTTGCATGCATGGGTTGCATCTCCCAAGGCAGCATGCAAAAGCATCCCTTGTTTCAAGGATCTATTTTTAACAGTTGGAGGTTACATGCAAGGATCATTTAGGAAACCTCCCACCAAGTGTCGCTTTCCCTAGATTTGTGGCATGTGAGTCGCAACCTCGATTTTATCAAAACTCATCAACGGAATGCTTCAAATCTCATTCCTAACATCGATATTGCAACTCTGATAGACCACATCACATCTAGGAGTCATCGGCACCTTCAACTCAGTTTTTTTGGGGCAAGCCCACTTTTCATGTCTTATGTTGTATTTCTGGCACTTTTTGTGTTTCGCTTTGTATGAATGTTGTCAGCTTTATTTCAGTGAGCGCTTGATATCGTTTTGATACATACTAGCTTGTACTAGTACCATTTCAATTTTATTTAACATCTCAATATTTTCAGATGCATGAAATTGTTCTTCACGAATGGTTGTCGATTCGGCAACTCGCCTCACCCACATGCACGTTGTTCCATTTTCTGAATATTTCATTCACTGTTTGCATGCATAATCATTCACTTATTCTTACACTCAGTATCACCATGCATTCACATTCACATTAACTTTCAGTTGCCCATCGATAGGTCTGGGTAGCCTCGGACCGGGCTCTGCCTCACCAAGGCAGCATTACACAATCCTGAGAGGGAAGGCTCTGTCTTCCTCTCAGAAAATATGCATTTCTTCCCAGTGACTATCCTCTAGTCTTGTATTGCGCAATTCCGAGGGGAAGTTACTGCTGGCCAAAAAAATTACATAATGAATTCACTGAGCCTATAACCATTGCCATCTGAGAGTGGGAATTACGCAATTCTAGCAGTCAATAGCCAGCCTGGACTGTGCATTGCGTAGTTCCAATAATCAATTAGCCTCCCAGTAGCCAGGCTATGCCTTGCGCAGTTTTGGAAGTCAGTCTCTCGACCTCCTGGTGGAAATTGTGGAACCTTTATGTTGCCATGAGTGTTTCCATGTCTCTAGGTATCGTAGGTGTTCATATGCCTCTCAACAATATGAGTACAACAGTTTCCAGGTGAGCAAAGTACACTTGTGATCAAATAAACTTTGGAGACTCAGGCTATGAGGTGACGACACGACAAGAATATTGCGCGAAGATATAGAACGTAACAGAGAAGGAGTTGCATGTGTTGAAGGAACAACTCAAGGAAGAAAAAGAGCTTCATAGATGAGATACTGAGTTGCAGTAGGAACAGGTGTAGTAGGTGGCGAAAAATGCACTCACAGATGAAACTATGCCCATAGAAGTTATAGATCCATCCCAATAGCTGGCACAGAGCAGACGTGGTGAGTAGTGTTGTTGGTCGCATGCAAGGGAATTTAGCAACATGCATGTCATTGTCCACACGCACATGATCCCACCCATTCAACACACTCACCAAGGTGAAGACAAAAGAAAGTCTGACTAGAGCTGAACATGTAGTTGACAGTTGATTTGCATGACCACCAGCACACACTAGAAGATCAACATGGACACTATGCATTAGTGTGTTGCCAGTTCAGCCGCACCCAAGAAGACCATGCACATTCTAGTAGACGAGTTGGACAGAGGAGCGATACCGATGCACCCGAATGCAACAAAAGCAGGAGTTCACCTCAACAAGATGTCACCATTGAGCGCATGCACACCATCACAGAAAACCAAGCTTGGCATTAGCTCACCCCCTTCACCATCACAAGAATGTCGAAAGGTTGGCCTCACCACAATGGACTGAGTGTTAGTGATGTGTTACATGGCTTTCTCAAGCCATTTTGTCTCACATGAGCACATGTGCATTCTAATGTAACGTCTTGTCAAGTGGAAGTTCAAGTGTCAATAGTTGGATGTAACAGTCATAGAGTAGATGAAGAGTCATGAGGGTAGATGAACTGTCACAAAGGGGAATGTCAATGGTCATGCCACCCTTTTCTATAAATAGAACCTCATAACTCATTGTAAAGGCTTTTGGTCAACCAAGCTTCCGATAAGACTATCTTAGAGAGAGATTGGACAATATTGTAATGAGTCTTAGCTTCTCCACTACGTAGAGCTAGTATATCTCTTTAGAGGAGCAGGGGATTGTGGTTGTAATGTTCCACTGTCGGAACTAGTGGTTGGACATGGATGTATTGTATGAATGGAACTTACACTTCTTAATGTAACGAGAGCCAACATGTTTCATGCATATGTTGTATTTTATTATATGCTATCTGGTTTACTCTAAATGATATATGTACATGTTTTATTACACATGAATGTATAGTTATCTATGTATGTATGTATGAATCTTTCTGAAATGTGTTGTTGGTTTAACCATTGCTTTGGATTGCTAGCTAACTTGCCTTCCATTTTGTGATGCATCTTTGCTCGTGTGTTCCCTTCTTAACTCTGTGCTATCACAAGTTTCCAAGGGGCACACTCATCTTAGCCCTCATGTGTTAGAACCTCTCATACACCTTCCTTGGCTCACTACAACTATCAAACCCTTATGACCAACAAAATTATCTTACTTGCCTCTATGTTAAATCATAGTTAAAGCACTACCGTATGACCCATTGTTGGGACTCCTACACCAAATGGTGTGAGGTCTAATTGGGAATTCTTACTGGGTAGATCCCCTGACATGTTGGCGGGTCCAACACTATCAACATTTTGGTGCTACAAGGAGGGACAGATGACAAGCTAAGCCCTCATCATCTCTTTTTAATATTCACATATCTATCATGGAGTTTGTTATAATTCGCCCTCTGAAAATTCTTCCTAACGGACATATATTTCACGCCGATAGGGAGTTATGGGATCACTTGTCATAACTCACGTATGATTGTGAAGGAGAAGTAGCCTGGACTAAGAACTTATATGATTTCCATGTGCTCACACAAGGCATGGAAGATTTTAATGAAACAGGTTTGTTCGCTGCTCACACACACACTTCGCAACCACCCATCACAATGGCGTGGCACATTACCTCATAACTCCATGCACTCATTCAAGCAATTCAGCAATAGAATCAAATTTTTTTTTCACAATTTTGACCCTAAATTGTTTGATAAAAAAATGTAAAAACAATGGAAGGCCCCACATGAATCACCTGTGGAGTTTTCAGAGTACTTCCATCTATTCATGTTTGAAGCACTGAAAAGTAAGATGAAATTTCAGTATCTCATGGATAGATTCAAGTACTGATTTGTCTAATCTATCAATCCCAAGAAGAAATTCAAGCTCAAACCCCACTTGGTGTAATTAGGTGATGGAGCTACACAATCATAGATGGACCTGTTCACTGTCACAAGTGAATTCCCATCATCCCCTTGTCAAACAGTGCCACCATCGCAGAGTGATGTGGGAGAGCATGCACACACATTTGTTCAAACATCACATCCTCCCGACATCGCTTCTTCTAATTTTTTCATAGACATGGTTGTGAGTCTCATACCTCGTTACATGTATTTTGTACGTCAACCTTCACCTTCGAACTAGGATAATCCTCTAGATGACATTGTCTTGTGTTCATCCATTTCGGACTCTACACCTATTTTGAACGAGGATTGATCTATCGACACAGTTAGTGTTGCATAACCAACATCCATTGACATTCATGAAGATCATGACTGGGAGCTTGAACATCCACCAGTAGAAGAGGACCATCCCTATCTATCCATACCTCCTCTGTTTTTTCCTGACCTCCTTGGTGATCCTGCCATCCCTGATTTTTCATGTGTATCTTCGTCCACGAAAGAACCTATTGTTGATCATTCACAGGACACACCAGATGTTAGGCCATCATCCAACAACGAAGAGAACCAATCATTCATTGAAAATCCACTTGATATTTCATCTACTCTTTCTGGAAACATAGAGGGTGAACATAATTCCTTCTCATCTACCCCTCTGTGTGACTCATTGAACCATGAGGATATCGACCAACATCCTAAGTTTTCTGATCTTGGTTGTCGTGATCTCTTCACCTCATCATCGAATCGCAATGTTGATTCACTCATTGTTAATCCGTCTAAGCCATTGGTCTACAAAGATCCATATGCCAATGAAGTCAAAACCCCATAGACCTTCGAGGACCTTCAACATGAGCTAATGGTTATGTCAAGACCTTGTTGTCCTGAGGTTGGTTTCACATCTGATCAGGAAATTGTTCAAACACTCAAGGCTCCTCATCACTCATCTGTATGCATTGAAGATCAATCTAACACTAAAATTTCACTTCGTCCACTCGAACTACACAATCCCATTTCTCATGCATAAGAGGAATCTTACTCAGCAAGCACACTTTCCCAATGTAAGTGGTCTACCTTCCTCATGTATGCTCACATGTCACATTCAAGAGTGTGCATGTGCTTAACATCTGCATGTAGTGTCACACAACATCATGGTATGTCCACGGACTGCATGTCATGCACTTCCACTCATTTTTGTTCCATGGACACTTGTAAGCTCAGAGTGTGTCTGTCTTCATTGTTGTATCTTTCACGGCTGCTAATCCATACAACCGTGTTGGTCGTGGACCATTCCTTCACCAACTTGGGTCAACCGATGCGTTGGTGGCTGCATTAGAATTATCACTTCATGTGATCAGTCCCATGCAATGTTAGCTTGGGAGTATGAGTAGAATTTGCTTTCAGTTTGCTTGCTTGCATGGTTGTTTGCTTTCATTATTTGCATGGTTGTTTGCCTTCTTAATTTGCATGTTTGTTTGTCTACTTGCTTGTTTGCTTAATCACTTTGCTTTTTCATTTACTTTTTATTCTTCTTTGCTTTACTTGTTCGTTTGTTTACTTGTTTACTTACTCACTTCACTTTCACTTTTTGCTTATGCTTCTGCTTTCCTTTGTTGTCTGTTTGCTTACTTGTTTCGTTCGTAGGTTAGTTTCGCATGAAACCATGTCTGACTCTTGAAACAAGCAGGGTAAAGTACAAGAGGCCTTGTGCATCTATCACTACTTGGTTATCTATCATCCTGCCTCTATATGAAGAACTTGTTACTTCTAGTCCATGATACATCAATGGAAAATACGTATTGTTTGAAGTGAACCTTGGTGAAAATACAACGCTTGCATGCTAACTAGTATCACCTACTCTAGTCAATTGTTTTTGGGTTAACCCTTGTCAGCTCAGTCAAGTAGAGTAAGGTGAGGGGGGAAACCTTAACAGGCACATCAGAGGTATAATAAACTACTTATCTATTGGAACAACCTCTTTTTCTCTCAATAAGTCGAGATCCCTATTGCGCCTTTGAAATGAATAAGTGTTATGCACAATTATGAAAAAATGGAAAAATGAAAAATGAAAAATGAAAAAAATGAAAAATGAATAGGGAAAAAGAAGAGAAAGGCTTCTTGCGCAGAGAAGTGATGCAAATAACTCTAATGGCGCATTGACCAAGCTCACTGGCAGCAAATCCATGCTTTTGTTCCTATGTGACTCCGCTAGGGTACTGTCCAGGCCTGCTGGCAACAAAGCAACACTAGAGATGAAACTAAGACTCTAACGACTATACTGGTTGTGTACCAATATACCCCTCAACCCCAATTGAAAAAACTATGTTGAATTGGCTTGGAATGTGTGTCAATTGACCAAGAGCTTCGAAGATGCTACATCTTACAATCAAGTAAGTGTGGAAACCAAGACAAACTGAGAACTGAACAATACTTTCAGAGGTGTTAGACCTGCTTTTCATGAACTAGGGCCATTCAAACAGTTGGAGTTCTACCAATGTGTCACCATGTGTTATAGCAGCTACAACCACCCTCCAAGATTTTTCCTTAGCTTCGTTTTGGAGCCTCCATATCAATCTTCCATAGTAGCATGTCTTGCTTCATCAAGTACACAAGCTTCAGTGATTTTCTTGCAGAAAAACAACTTATTCATTAGAACTTGTTGCACTCACATCACAGACTATTCTCCTGAATTTGGTCCAACTACAAGCTGAGTAGCTCCCTCAAAAATTTGCACAATTCTAGAGGGCAACAAGCCTTCCTTCCATAATTTGTGCAATTCTGTCTAGCAACCTGTTGGACTTCAGGATTGTGCAATTCTTCCAGTCAGACTTCATCCAAAAATTTGCGTGATTCTTCCCAGTAGGGTTGCTCAACCCAGGAATTTCACAATACCAGGTAGCAGTCAGCTACTCAACCGAGAAATTACGTAAATATCCTAGTAAGCCAACCCAACCCTATTACACAGCATTTTGTCAGTATCCCAAACTCCCCATTCCATGATCATGGAGGACCTTTACAGTGAATCGTACATGCTTCCCCTTCATGAAGAAACTCCCATTGTGTCCCTCTTCATGAGCAGAATAATTCCCTTTTACATCATTTTGCAAAAATCTTCTTTTTTCCTAGTCTACAAGACCGGCGTTAATGACCCATGTCATCCTCACACTGATATAGAGGAATTAAAACTATCCCTAGTGCCAACTGGAGTGACTAACCATTGTTCCAGTCACGCCAATCCTCTTTTGGAAATATTTTTAAATAAGGAGCCAAAGCTTCCAGTTATAGAAGGTTCATAATATAAATCTGGTAAATAGTTGGGTCAGATGGAGTCAAGGATGTCAGTTTGGGCTCCTTTCCCTTATTAGGATAGAACTACCTCAGGAGATAAGACCTTTTCCCATAATAAGAGGAACCATCTACCATCCATTCATGCTATATAAACCTCCCTTTTTCCCAAGCACAAGCTAGTGTTATTGTTGGTGTGTTAGTGCTAATTAAGTTTGAAGTAATCAGTAAGTCATTCATAATTGTAGCTCTCTAGTTGTGTGTGAGGGAGAAGTGTGAATTTGGTTTAATGTGAAGACTAAAGGGAAGAGCCTTAAAACTATCATTGTTGAGGCCACCATGGAATGCTAAAGGAAGTGTGTGGGAACCTGGTTTTGTTGGAGGAGAATAGCAACATCAAGACAATGGTTGTAATTTCTTCTTGATTTAATATATATGCAACTATCAACTATTTTCCTACATAATGTGTCATCTCACATGTTTATGGCTTAATGATTCTTGACTTGTTAAGTAGGTTGAATTGAAATTTCTCTATTATCAAGTCAAGAAGAATTAAGCCATAAACATCTGAGATGACACATTATGTAGGAAATCAATCGAATCGATAGTTTCATATATATTAAATCAAGAAGAGATTACAACCATTGCCTTGACGTTGTTGTTCTCCTCCAACAAAATAAAGTTCCCACACACTTCCGTTACAATTCCATGGTGGCATCAACGATGATGTTTTTAAGGCTCTTCCCTTTACTCTTCACATTAAACCAAATTCACACTTCTCCGTCACACACAACTAGAGAGCTACAATTATGAATAACTTGTTGATTACTCCAAACTTAATTAGCACTAGCACACCAACATTAACACTAGCTTGTGCTTGGGAAAAAAGGGAGGTTTATCTAGCATGAATGGATGGGAAATGATTCCTCTTCTCATGGGAGAAGGTCTTATCTCTTGAGGTAGTTCCATCCTAATAGGGGAAAGGAGCCCAAACTGACATCCTCGACTCCATCTGGCCCAATCATTTACCAGACTTCCATTATGAAGCTTCTAGAGATGGAAGTTTCAACTCCTTATTAAAAAACTTTCCAAAAGAGGATCAACGTGACAAGAACAAGGCTTAGTCGCTGGAGTTGGCACTATGGATAGTTTTAATCCTTGCATATCAACACGAGGAGGACACGGGTCGTTAGCATTAGTCTCGTAAATTGGGAAAAACAAAAGAGTTTTGGGAAATGATGAAAAATGGAATGATTATATTCATGAAAAGGGACACAATGGGAGTTTCTTCATGAAGGAGAACCATGTAGGGTTCACTATAAAGGTCCTCCAAGATCATGGAACGTGGAGTATAGGGTTAGTGAAAAAATGCTTTGTAACAAGCCCCCTCCAAAAAATGTGCATTTTTTCCTCCCAGCTGAGTAGACTGTTGCATGTGCAGTTGAGTTGACTGGTTCCCTCCAAGGTAGATGAAAAATGACTTGCATGCATGGGCTACTTCTCCCAAGGAAGCATGCAAAGGCATCACTTGCTTCAGAGATCTATTTTTAGTAGTTGGAAGTTACATGCAAGGATCATATCAAAAACCTCCCACCAAGTGTCGCTTTCCCAATATTTGTGGCATGCACGTCGCAACCTCAATTTTATCAAAACTCATCAATGAGACACTATAGAGCTCATTCCTGACATAAATCTTGCAACTTTGATATCCCACATTGCATCTATGAGTCATCGGCACATTCAGCTTAGCTATTTTGGGGTGAGCCCACTTTTCATTTCTTGTGTTGCATTTCTGGTTCTTTTTGTGTTTCGGTTCACATGAATGTTGTCTGCTTGATTTCGGTGAGCACTTGTTGTTGTTTTGATACATACTAGCTTTTACTAGAACTATTTTAGTTTTCATTAACATCTCACTGCTGTCACATGCATGAAATTGTTTTTCACAAATGGTTATCAATTCGGCGACTCGCCTCACCCACATGCATGTTGTTCTATTTTCTGAATTTTTCATTCATTGTTTGCATGCATGATCATTCACTTATGCTTACACTTAGTATCACCATGCATTCACATTCACATTCTCTTTTAGTTTCCCGTTGGTGGGTCTGTGCAGCCTCGGCCCGAACTCTACCTCACCAAGGCAGAATTACATAATCCTGGGAAAGAAGGCTCTATATTCCTCCCAAGAATGCACATTTCTACCTAGTGACTCTCCTCCAGGCTTGCACTGCGTAATTTTGAGGGGCAGTGACTGCTAGAGTAGAAAATTGTGTGATGTAGTCACTAAGTCTGCAACCTTTGCGAGTTGATATTGTGCATTGCACAATGTTGGGTTGTGTTATATTCTTTCCATGACTAGCCCACGTGGTTAACCAGGGGGTTAGAGGGGGGGCGGAGAGCCCCCTTTGTTGCGCCCGTTGCGCAACTGGGGGTTATAGAGGGGGCACCAGCCCCCCATGTCAGGGGGGTGGGTAGCCCCCCCTCTACGGGGTCCAGGGCAATGCCCCGAGAAATTTTTTTTGGACCCTATATTAGGTTGGGCAGACCTACCTATGGTTTTATGCATGGTTTTCCCACATGGTTTTGGATGCGATGGTTTTCGGTCGATGGTATTGGATGCTTTGGCATGTATAAATATGTATTGTAACATTGAAAGGAACATAATGAAAAATCAATCTGGTTGTCCCAGTTTTGGGATCCAGGGGAAATATCTGTGTATATGTGTTTTATGTGTTATTCTCTTACATTGCTTATTTTTTGTGTTTTAGAATTTGTATGGAGGTAATTTCTGTACGTGGTTAAAACCTACATTTGGTTTCAAAGTTGTTTTGGCTTGAAGGGGACACCTTTGATGCTAAGGGGTTTCACTTAGGCTTGTGGTAGACCATGTTCAGTGGGAGATCTACAAGATCGATTCTGGTGGTGAAAGAAGATGGTGAGCAGTGGAAAGATAGAGATCGAGAAATTTAATGGTCAAATTTTTGAGTTATGGAAACTCAATATGGAGGAACTGTTGGTGGATAAAGATCAATGGATCACAATCGATCCAGGTACTAAACTAATGGGAGTGTCTGATGAAGAATTGAAGAAGTTGGATTGGAAGGAAAAGAGCACAATATGTTTTTATGTCTCAGATTCAGTATTCTTGAATGTATCAGGGGAAGCTACAACTAAGGCTTTGTGGGACAAGTCAGGGACATTATACCAATCTAAATCTATAGTGAATAAACTGTTCTTACAGAAAATGTTGTATAACCTGAGGATGAAAGATGGAGACTCGATGACAAAGCATCTGAATTCATTTAATATTGTGGTAAGTTAGTTATATCTATTGATATTAAAATTTTAGATGAAGATAAGTGCATCAGTTTGTTGTGTTCTCTACCAGATTCGTGGGATAGTCTAGTTATTGCAATACATAGCAATGCAACTGTCTTGGAGTTTGATGAAATAGTCTCATCCTTGCTCACGAAGGAGATGAAATGAAAAAATATGGAGAGCCAGAATGGTGTTGCCTTGCTTGTACAAGGATAGTCCCAGAACAGAAACAAAATTAATTCATCGAGTGGGAGATCTAAATCTAGAGGAAGATCTAAACTCCAACAAAACCTGTAAAGGTGTTTTTCTAGATATGCAGAAAGGAAGGGCACTACAAAAGGGACTGTACATCTAAATCTCTTGACAAAGGAAAGGGATCTAATGATGCTCCTTCTACAGAGGTGAAAACTACCTCAGATGAAGGTGGGGATGTGTTCTTGGCTTCTTCAAGTACACATGTAGATCATGAGGCATGGTTGATTGATTCAGGTGCATCCATTCACTTCACTCCCTATAGAGAGTGGTTTTGCAAGTATGAGAAATACGATGGTGGTGATGTCTTCTTAGGGGATGCTAGGAAGGCTAGAACCATTGGTCGTGGAAAAGTAAAGTTGAAGTTGCAAGGTGGAAGGGTTAGAACACTTCTGAGTGTTCTGCATATTCCTGCATTGGCCAAAAATGTGATTTTTGTAAGAAAGCTAGATTATGCAGGTGTAAAAATAGTGCTTGATAAAGATACCTACAAGATGGTTTGGGGATCACTGGTATTGATGCGGGGAGTTCGGATTGGAACTCTATACAAGCTGCAAGGTAGCACTGTTACTGATGGGTGCAACAATTCTGTGGTTCCTAAAAGTGGAGCAAAAATATAGCGGTCTTTGGAGAGAAGACCATGTTGTGGCATCAAAGGCTTGGACATATTGGAGGGAAGGACCTTCAAATACTTCATGGTAAAGGTATGGTAGAAGGTATGAGTAATATCTCTTTGGATTTTGATTTCTATGAAAATTGTGTATATGGGAAGTAAAATTGGGTGAGTTTCCCCTCTGGTGGTAAGAGGGCGAAACATATATTGGAGATTGTGCAAAGGGATGTGTTTGGACTTGTGAAGGTTCCATCACTGGGTAAGTCTATGTTCTATGTATCATTTATAGATCACTTCTCAAGGAAAACATGGATATATTTCCTTAAGAAGAAATCTAAAATCTTCGACAGGTTTAAATAATTTAAGGCTCTGGTGGAAAACCAGAAAAAGAAGAAGGTAAAGGCGCTAAGGTCAGATAATGGTGGATAGTTTTGCAACAAGGAATTTGAAGAATTCTATAAGAAGTATGGTATAGCATGGCAAAAGACTACTCCATGCACACTTGAGAAAAATGGAGTTGCAAAAAGAATGAACAAGACGTTGATGGAAAGGGCAATAAGCATGCTTAGTGGTGCCATGTTAGGACATGAATTCTAGGTAGAGGTGGTGGAAACAACATGTTACCTGGTCAACAGATCACCTTCATCAGCATTTGAGGGTAAGACTTCACAAGAGGTATGGATTGGTAAGAAACTCTCTCTTTTACATCTGAGGGTATTTGGATGTGATGCATATGTACATGTTCCAAAGGAGAAAATAACCAAGTTGGATAGTAAATTTGAAAAGTGCATCTTTATTGGGTATAAGGATGGTTTAAAGGGTTATAAGCTTTGGAACCTAGTAAGAAGGAAGGTTGTGTATAGCCAAGATATGGTGTTCAGAGAGGTGAAAGAGGTTATTAAACATGAAGTCAAACCAAAGGAACCTGAGAAGATAGAGTTTGAGCTTAAGGAGGAAGAACCATACTCTACAGCAGAAGAGGAATCAGAAGATGAAGAGCCACAAATTGTGGGTGTGAGAAGATTAGTTCGAGAAAGAAGGCAGCCAAAAAGGTATAGTCCATCTACTTTTTGTTCAAATTTTTCTTTATCTATTACTGATGATGATCCCAAAACTATGAAGGAAGCAGTAGATTCAGAGGATGGAAAACTTTGGAAAGAGGCCATGGTTGATGAAATGGAATCTTAGCACAAAAATGAGGCTTGGGATCTGGTGGATTCGCCGGCTAGAAGGAAACCCATTGGTAGAAATGGGTGTTCAAGAAGAAGACAAATGCAGAAGGAAAGGTGGAGAAATACAAAGCTTGGTTGGTAGCAAAAGGTTATTCCCAAGTACCGGGAATTGATTTTGGTGATATCTTTTCTCCTATTGCCAAGGTAGCTTCTATTAGATTACTTTTATCTGTTGCTGCCACTTTTTATTTTAAGGTAGAATAGATGGATGTGAAGACAACATTTCTTCACGGGGATCTAGAAGAGGAGATCTACATGAAGCAACCTGAAGGCTTTGCGGTGAAGGGTAAGAAAGAACTGGTACGCAAGTTAAAGAAGTCTTTGTATGGGTTAAAATAGTCACCAAGGATGTGGTATAAAAAAATTGATACATTTATATGGGGACTTCGCTTCACTAGAAGCAAGGTAGATCATTGTGTGCATTTTAAATTAATTGGTGACCTAGTTATTTATCTGGTCTTGTATGTGGATGATATTTTGCGGGTTGGAAATGAAAAACAAATTATCCAGGATTTGAAGACCCAATTGTCCTCCAAATTCGACATGAAAGATCTTGGTGCTGCAAACTATATTTTGGGCATGGAAATTAAAAGAGATTGGGAAAAGAGGAAGCTCTCGTTAAACTAGAGGAAGTATGTCAAGACAATATTGCAGAGGTTTAATATGTAGGATAGTAAAACGGTGAAGGTTCCTATTCCTGTAGTTGTAAAGTTATCTGTTGAACAGTGTCCCAAGACACAAGAAGAGGAAGGGGACATGTCCCATGTTCCATATGCAAGTGCAGTCAGTAGTCTGATGTATGCGATGGCCTATACTAAACTAGACATTGCACATGCAGTGGGAGTATTGAGCAAGTTTATGTCAAAACTAGGGAAGGAGTTGTTATCACTTAGAATTTCCTTTGAGGTTATAAGAAGAAGGCATAATATGAGGTAACCACAAACCAATATTTTAAGTATAGGTTCTAGCCAACCTATACTCAAAGAGGGCTCTCTCTATATAATTTAACTTTGTTTTTCTGGGATCTTCGGCTAGTTATTAAAGTTTTGTGAGGTTTTGGTTTTGAAATTGAGGTTGGGTGGTTGAAATCTTGGAATAGATGGATAGAACAAGGTTTTCAAGCCATTGGGCTATGGAGTCAACTAAAGAATAACAAGACTAGACCAGATATTTAAAGGGAATGTCTACAAGGCAAGCGAGCAAAGAAAAAGGCAAATCTTTAGGCTAGATGGATGGAGATGATTATAACCAGGGTGAAAGCGCACTTAAGAATCCTTAAATTGGGATCAGAATGAGGAACAAGGGGTAATCATGAGAAAAAGGCAATGAAGAATCCTTTGCTATAGATCAGAGAAGGTTACATAAACTAAGGAGTAGGGAAGAATTCCTTGACTTAACTATTTAGAGAAAACATTGATAAAGTGTAATAGTCAAGAGAGAGTGCATTAAAGCAATTTCTGAAATATCATTCCATGTTATAACTTTTATAATTTAAGAGATACATAAATATTTATGGAAAACATAAGTAAACACAACATTACACAAGAAATAATACTTATTTGATATTCTCTTTACACAGGAATCCTGCAAAATATTTGATCTTTATTCATTGATCTAGCAAGCTAATCCAGTCTTTGATAAAATAGAAATTTGAGTTTGAAAGAAGAAGTCTATAAAATGTCTTTGAATCCACCCTACATACATCGAAATGTGAAGTATTTATACAAAAATGATTACAAAATATCTGATAACAGTTTGAGATTTAATCTAGGAAATAAAAAATATCTTTAAAGCATGAAGATAAAGACAAACAGAAAATTGCATCATGCTGTCCCTTTTATTGTTGTGTTGTTGGCTGTTTCTGTTGAGTTGTGAGCCTTTTAGGCTGGCTATTAGTAGTGGTGTTCCTACACTAGAACTTTCTTTCCTTTGTTGTTTTACTAATACTCTTTAACTCTGTTACTCCTTGACCCTGCTAATCTATCTTTTACCTGTTTTGTCTGGCTGCTTTCAGACTTACTGTGGTAACTTTTTGATGTAAAAAATTTATAGTATATCTGTCATTTTCTCCCACCATTCTACCTCAGGTAATTTTACTTATAATATTCTCCTGTAAATTTCATTTTCCTCTGTGTACTTCACAAAATCTGGCTTGGTAAGAAACAGATGTTTCACCTCACGTTCTAGGAAAAATAGGTTCTCCAATGTATCATATAGTGCTTTACTTATTGAAAAGGCTTTGATAGCTGATGTGCTTGCCTCTTTCTTTTCCAATCTTCTTAACCTATCAACATAATCCAGCCGAGTCATAATTTTATCATTGATAACCATTGGACTTGGGAGGCCTTTCTCCCTCAAAATTTTAAACTTAACCATGAACTTGTCAATGGCTTCCTGCATGTTGTGGCACTTCTCTTCCAGGTTAAGAATGAGGTTTCTTTTGGAAAGAGTCTTTTTAATTTCCAAGATGGTTTCAGTTCTATCCTCTATGTCAAGCTCATGGAGCTGATACCTGTTCTTACTATTCAAAAAGTGAATGAGTCTATTTGCATCCTCAGGTTTGTCTCCTAGTTCTTCTTTTACCTTTGTAATAGCTTCATTACCTACTTTCACTAGTTCTCTCTACTCAAATATTAATTTTATTGATGGCAAAATATCATTGACAAAGTCAATGATATTGCCCCAAAGCATCTCCTTAATCTGCGTAGTGGTTTTTGCAGTGTCAAGTATTTTTCTAGGACTTCGATTTTATCATCCATCCTTTTGGCCTTCTATGTTTCTTCCCTTTGCTGAATTTGGGCAAGTTTACAGTCAGTCTCTAAACTTGCCACTTTCTCCTTTAAATTCTTGAGCTCTATTTCCTGGATGGACATCTCCTCCATGGCTTTTACCAATTTTTTTGTCTTTTCAGTTGATGTTCCTGTTGCTTTAGTAGTTTTAGTATTGATTGGCAGTGGTGTGAATGGTGGAGTTGTAGGTGCCAATGATTCTACCATTGTAGAAGGAACTACTGTTGACACTGTGGGAATGGAAGTTGTGGAATTGGTTGCCAGGTCACTCTGTTTGGACTAAATCAAAATGTCCAATTCTTTTTTTGTTTCCTTGAGCTGATCATTTAGCTTTAGGACTAGGTCCATAAGCTCTTCATGTCCTTTTTGGGTTTCTAGGACCTCCATGGTTTGTGGATGATGCACTTGAGGAAATTTGAGCCACTTATTTAGTGCAACTATATCATCATTCTTTTTCTTTGTTAAATTTTCTGTGGCCTTTACATCTTTGGGATCGTCTCCCAACTCTATGACTATGTCCTCCAAGGCCTTGATTCTGGTATCTTTGGTCTGTGAAGAGGCCTTCTCCAATTGGAACTATGTTGATACATTATTAAGGGAGTTCTGCAGTTGGTGTGTAGCAATGGCTTTCCCTATCAAGGTGGAGTATATCATCTCCCCTATCTGTTTGTGCAGCTCAATCTGGTCAATAGGATGAATGTCCTTTGCCAATACTTTCAAATCTATTTTTTTCAAGTCTGTTGCTGTCCTTAGCTGCTGAGTAGTTTGTTTAGTGAATGTCATTTGCATTTTTCCTTCCTTTACATCAAAGGCTGACATGAGCCTGCTGTGATTTGTAGGGGCCATCTTTAAATATTGTGCATAGGTTTGGGCTTCAACCTCTCATTCCTTACCTTGATCTCCTTATACCTTTCTTTCATGTCTTGGTCTTTTTCTGCTGGAATCCTAAGGGAGGATACCTCAACACTTTGCTGCCTAACCAACAATTGAGTTCTTTAAGTTGATGGTTCCTACATGCTTCCCATTGGGGTGGCATGCTTGCCCATATCTCTTTCTGAGCTTGTAACATCAGTTATTTCTTCTATAAATTCCTGGTTAGAGATGGGGTTGATTCTTTGTCTTTTACCCTGGCTTGTTTCTACATAGGCTTGTGAAGCAGTGGCCCCTTCCCTTTTTCTTTTTAGGTTTTTCTCCTCATTTAGAGGAGTCTGTAGGATTGGTGGGGTACTCATAGTGACCTCTGGTACCTCAGTTTGTTCTAGAACCTCTGATAGGTCTGGTACCTCTGATTCTTCTTGCACCTGTGAACCTTCTTGTACCTGTGAATCTCCTAGCACCTGTGAATCTCCTGGCACCTTCAAGAAATAACTCTCATCAATTTATTTTTCCATGTCTATGAGTGAACTTTCAACATCTACTTTGGTGATGTCCTAGTCTACTAAAGTCCCTTCTACCCACTTTGACTGGTTTGCAAAGGCTTCAATTTTAGGAATGGGGTGATGGATAAAAGGTCCCAGCTTGATCTTTTGACTCTTTTTAGTAATAAACTCTAAGGGATCATATCTCTAGACAAATATTATTTGGAACTTCACACTTTGTAATATTATATCAACTTAATGGCCTGCTTCCCTTGAGTTGCATATAAAGGGGCCTAATTGGTCTTTTATCTTGAAGTGGGCCTTTTTCTTAGCATTCACAAAATTTGTTTCGTCAACACTGGTAATCTGTCTGTAATATTAAAAAGAAAATAACCTCATTGAGAGGTATTTAGGGAGCTTGTACAACGTTAGCAAGCATCCATAAATCCTGATTTCTGTATGGTTTTGGTATAAGTACCAATCCCCTACTTTGGATTGTTTGTATAATTGCAGGATTCTTTGTATGTCCACACTTATTCTTGGAGGAGGACTTCCTATCAACATTATCACAACTGGATACAGAAATAGGTCATTATTGTTAGAATATGAGTATGGAGACTCATATCTATGTATTAATGGAGTCCAGAAGATTATTGATCTAGGGTTTCCATTTATATCCAGATTCTAGAGAGTGAATGGGATCTTTTCTACTTGGAAGTATAGGAATAGGTAGTAGAAAATATAGGAGTATTTGAAGACTCACTCACTACTCATTCTAAGGAATTTCTCATGCATCCCATTGGCTATAAAATTGGAAAAATCATAGATAACAGCTGGGGGTTGTCTTGGAGTATAGATGGACATGAAGGATATGATTATTTCATCAATGAATTCATTGGTAGTATAACCTAGGACTCTAGATATCATTGCTACAATGTCCTGCCCAAATGAGGAAAATATGGTAGCCACATATGGTGGAGGATCTGTTGGGATATGTTTTTCCTTTATGAAAAAGGTTTGGAATATTTTTGCAAGTTTGGTAGTGGTAAGCTTGGGGAATTTTTCTAATAGGTCTCCAATTGACAGAGGGGTTAGGTTTTGTCCTAGTTGAAATTGTAGCATCTCATTGATAGTTTCAGTAGTGATGGTGAAAAATATGGTTTGGTTAGGGGACATGACTGCTCTTTGACTGTGGATATAGTCTTCATGAAAGTAATGGAGAATTTTAGGGAAAATGTGGACTTCAGGCAATTGGCACTTGGGCAAATTGGATTCCCAAAGTCCAATTTTGTTGGCATGGTTGAATTATTGGTCTCTATACCAGTAGTATAGTTTGAGTGGGGATTTTGTAATAGAGGTATATTTTATTTGAAAGTCCTTATCTTCCAGGTGGAGGTGGTGTCGGTCCAGATGAGGAGAGGAAATTAGTCTAATGTCCAAGGCAATTGGGGAAGCCATCCTTAGTTCTTGTGGATTTGAGAATGGAGGTAATTTAAAGAGTTTTTAGGGCAATGGTGATTCTTTGCAGAGTAGGTTTAAGTTACTTGAGTTTCTTTAATTAATTGTTTACTTTAATTAAGAAAACTGATCAACTAGTTCTGAAATTGACATGGTTTTCTAGTGAATTATGGCTTAAAAACCTGGAATTAAGGAGATCAGGTTCTGAATTAGGCAATTAGCAACTGTAAATGATTGAAAAGGCTGACTACGGGATGGGAAGTGAACTGGGTGCTTTGTGGCGTCTTTAGGGTGGCAATTGGATGTAGATGACAGCTTTGACATTCACAGGTGTGTGCATGGAAGCTAAATTGAAAATAACAGTAAAATAAATGATTTGGGGCTTTTGGCTTTATGTACAAAGTCAGCTTTTTGGCGGGTGAGGTGAACAGTGGTTGTTTTGGCGTTTACCAGGGTGAATAGTGATAGTTTGTCGTGTAGTGGGTAGGTGGTAAGCAGTTTCCATCACACTGATTTTGGGCGCTGGGTTGTATTGGGGGGAGGCCACCCGATTCCATACACTGTGTGACACATAGCATTGGGGGTCCGACAAGAAACAACTTTATCGGGCGGGTAACATTCGGACATCGAACCCGCCCGATATGGGTAATAGCCATTGGATGTGATGGAAGGCGATCACATAGTGATCGGGCGTGGGAGTTGCATGGAGGCTAATGGAGGGGCTTAGCTGGTGATTTAAGCATAGCAGTTTTCAATTAAACGAAGGATTAAGGTAGGGTTAGGGCATCATGATCATTAGTAGAATGATTTACATAATTAATCATGGATCGATTAATTAAATAGACTTTGTTGGGGTTTGGGTAAAGCATAGTTGATATTTTAAAATATGTCTAGGGATATTAAAATAAGGGATTTTAATATAAACATATGGGAAATAGTTTTTATTGGGAATTAATATATATAAAAGTTAGAAATTAATATGGAAATGGCGAAAATGAAATTGTGCTAAGCATAATGTACTTTTTGTGTTTTTTTGTTTCTCGCATATATGCATTATAACTTAGGATAAACTAATTTTGTGGATTTGTGGAAAAAGGGGTTTTTCATGGTGGTGATTACTTTTCCTAGGAAAATAGTATTTAATCGTTAGAAAAAAGTGGTTTTTTAGGGAAATGACGGGAAATTAAGGGGGATGAATGAACTGAAGGGGGGGATGATTTTTATGAAGAGATTTTAGTACTTATTGCCTTTTACTCATTGAGCTGAGGGTCCGGTCGCTCCAAAAGTCAAAGAAATGCTTTGAGGCTCTTTGATTTTAAAGGTTTGGCACTTTGAACTTTGTTTATGAGAAATTAGTAAAGTTAAGGGGTAAAATGAATGGGAGAAGTTAATTAATTGACTTTGTAAGATTTGCTCACTTACATTTGGAACTTTCATGATGAGAATGATAAATATGCTTCTTATCTAATAATCATCACAACTTCTGCAACCTTTCTTCTACTTACCCATCTACTCATCCTACCATTTTTACTTCTCTTTATAGGGTGCGTATAAGTTAGCAAACCCTTATAAAAAAAATTCTTTTCTTTACAATAAAAATCTAGCTAAGTCTAACCTTATTACATCCAAGGGCTCAGATTAAACGATTGAACTCCTTTTATTCACTCTACCTAATCTAATTATCTGCCAGGTTTACATTGTTTGGTCAAATTTTCATTCTCTATCTATAGACATGAAATTGAAAACGTGAAATAGCCAAGTTTAAACATTTTGACTATCATGGATTGTGGCATAAGCAACAAACTACACACAATCATTATTGAACATAAAGTAACTAGGAGTGGCATTTTGATTTGCTCATTTTCATGGTCTTTTCCTTTTTCTCGGGGTTCATATTTTTTTTTTATCTTTTTTGACCTTTTTTGTTGTTCTTTTTCCTTTGATTATTATTTTAGGACATACCCTCTTTACATTTTTTAATTTTTTGAATATGGAAAACATTTGCACTAGCAAAGGTATGTAAAATATTACAAGTTCAAATCTGAGCCATTCAAAATTATAACTCCTATTGGTATAGGAACGTAATAGTAGCTGCACTCTGGGATGGAATTTCCTAGTGAAATCTCAAGAACTTTGTAGATCAATGGCCTTCTAAATTATTATGATCTTTCTCCGCAAAATTTCCCTTCATTCTTCTGCATTATTACTATTTATGATAGTAAAATCTATAAATCTTAGGGCCTACTCTCTAGGCTTCAACTTCAAAAATTCACCATCCAATCAACTCTAGACATTTGAAAAGTAAAGTACATACAAGTGCTAATTGGAATTAGTAACTAGGTTCATTATAGTGCTTAAGCATTCGACCATTTACTAGTCCGCCTTCTACTTTTGTGCCGTCCATTTCCCTTAGGAAGAAAGCATTACTGCCCCTGAAAGCATAAATAATATATGGGCCTTTCCATAGGAAGTCAAACATCCCATGTTTACCTTTATCTTCCCTCCTTAAGTCCCATTTCAACACTTTTTCCCCAAGGTAGAAATTATCAGCTTTGGTTCTTCTGTCAAAAATCTTCTTGATCCTTTCTTGCACAACTTGAGATCTGATGTACACTTCTTCCCTAGTTTGTTGTAAGTGAATTGTCTAGTTGATTCTTCTTTAGATGTCATTTGGTTCAACCTATAACTCCTGGAGCAGCTTCATCACTGGTGTTCCCAAAGAGGAAGGAAAGACAACTTCCGTTCCATACACTAACTGGTAGGGAGAGGTGCCAATTGATTTCTTTGTGGTTAACCTATCTACCCATTGTAGGAATTTACAGGGTAAGTTCCTCAGACAGAACACCAAAAGCACACCGCTCACAAACAGATCACAGATCAATTCACCAGTATTTTGACGTGGTTAAAACCCTCAGAGAGGGAAACAGTCCATGGCCTGCGCCAACATGGCTACTACAGGTAATTTATTAATAAAAGAATGAAAATTTACATAATCTTCTCTCATGCATGGTTAACCTACAAATGACCCTCCATGCACTTTAAATAGAATTCATGGACCAATCGGGTGTCAAGCCACGGATCAAGTGTCGGTAATACTGAGGAGAGAACGAACCGTCGGATCACTACATATCGTGATCGTTGGATTGTAAGTTACAAAATGTACAACGGTAAAGAAACACACTTTACTTAACTCTATACCTAACTCTATACTAGACCAAGTTGAACTTAACTATTTCCTATGTGTCGGAATATCCTAACATCCCCCCTTAAGAACAACTTGGGATATGATTGAAGGATCTACAAATATGACACAATAGGAGAAGGAAGGAGGCACTAGAGCCTATCCCCCCTTAGTGACAACTTCCTGAACTCCAGGCATATATCGAAGTTTAGTGAACTTCACCTCTGTGAGAGCCTTTGTGAAGATGTCTGCAACCTGATCATCTGTTGAACAATATTGCACTTCAAGAACATGGTCGTGAATGAGTTTTCTGATGAAGTGCATGTGTAGTTCAATGTGTTTGCTGCGCTGATGCTGGACTGGATCTTTTCATAGCTGAATGGAACTTTGATTATCACACCAAAGAGTTGTTGGATGCTGCTGCTCAAACCCAAATTCTGATAGGATCTGACGAAGCCACAAGGCTTCCTTACTAGCTTCCATGGCACCACGATACTTTGCTTCTGCTGACGAAAGAGAAATGGCAGCCTGTTTCTTACAGGCCCATGTAATAGGTCCTCAACCAAGAGTGAAGACATAACCGGTAGTAGACTTCCGATCATCAGGGTCACCAGCCCAATCAGAATCAGTGAAACCAACTAATAGGGGAGCTGCTTTGGCACTGTAATGAATCCCAAACTGTACTGTACCTCGAACATAACAAAGTATTCTTTTAGCTGCTTTCCAATGACTTTCACGGGGGTTTTGCATAAAACGAGAAACAAGGCCAACAACAAAGGAATGGTCAGGACGAGTATGGGTTAAATACAAGAGTTTTCCTACAAGTTGACGGTATAAGGTA
Organism: Pinus taeda; assembly: GCA_000404065.3. Taxonomy (NCBI): domain Eukaryota; kingdom Viridiplantae; phylum Streptophyta; class Pinopsida; order Pinales; family Pinaceae; genus Pinus; species Pinus taeda. The sequence goes on from APFE030526255.1 coordinate 86,515, forward strand.
GCATCAACTTCAGGAGAAGTACAAGAGACTGAAAGTTTGACTCCAGACTGAAAGGGAGAAGGGGCTGCCTTACATTCTTCCATGTGAAAATGACGAAGAATATCACAAGCATACTTAGACTGGGAAAGGGAAATACCCTCCTTGGAATGCAAGACTTGAAGACCGAGAAAATAGTGTAAGTGTCCTAAGTCTGTCATTTGAAATTTCTTTTTAAGGATGGACTTCACATGGTTTATAAGGTTGGGATCACTACCAGTAAGA